>JAAGEH010000019.1:547343-662650 GCA_011751065.1 Lasiurus cinereus | reverse complement strand
TCTCTCTCTCTCTCTCTCTCTCTCTCTCTCTCTCTCTCTCTCTCTCTCTCTCATGCACACACACACACTTCTGACCACTGACCACATTTCCTACCACTCTCCCCTCCTCCCTCTGCTTGGCCTCCTCCTCCCTGCCTCAGGGCCTTTGCACTGCCCTTCTTCTCCAGAGCATCCTCTGCCCCACTGTTTCCACTGCTACAATCTTACCTCAAGTGTCTGCTCAAAAGACATCTTCTCAGTGAGACTCTGAACCTCCTTGTTTAAAATGGGAACTCCCCATACCCCCGGCCTTCCCCACTCTGCTTTCGCTCTAGCACTCACCACCATCTACCTTCCACTTGGTTTACTTGTTCTAACTCCATCGCCCAGGTAACATGCGGATTCTTATCGATTGTGTTCCTTGCTGGGGCCCCACCACCCACATCTGTGCCTGGCACAAAGGAGCTCAGTAAACTTGTATGGCATGCACAGCTGATTCAACAAGAACCCCATGGGCTCCCTGCGAGCTTCTGATGGGTGACAGGCACCGAGCACTTAGTGAAGCACACAGTAGGTGCTCAGGAAAGAGGCGCTCCTCACTGGGGCAGGTGGGGGCTCCCAGTGAGTGCAGCAGGGAGCATTCGCATCCTGTGTGACACAAAAGTGAGGCCCCGGGCTGCAGGCAGGACGGCCAGATGACATGCAGGAAGCCAGGGAAGGGGAGCTCACCTGCAGCTCAGTCTAGATCAATGGTCGGCAAACTCATTAGTCAACAGAGCCAAATATCAACAGTACAGCGATGGAAATTTCTTTTGACAGCCAGATGTTTTAGACTTAAACTTCTTCAAACGCCACTTCTTCAAAATGGACTTGCCCAGGCCGTGGTATTTTGTGGAAGAACCACACTCAAGGGGCCAAAGAGCAGCATGTGGCTCGAAAGCCACAGTTTGCCGACCACGGGTATAGATCAGCCCCACCCGGCTCGGGCCCCTCCCATCAGGTCAGCGGGGCTGCCCTTCCCGCATGGCCCTGGGCCACTTGGCTGCCCAGTGGGGAGAGCGGCCTGGCTGCTCAGTCCAGGCCTACTCTTCTCTGCCGCTGCAGAAGGGCTGGCAAGGACACAGAGGAGCCAAGGGTGGAGCTTGGGCCTGCGGGGGCCCAGACCTGAACATGGGCCCAGGCCCTGCCCTGTCTGCCTGGAGGGGCAGGTAGTGGTGGCCAACGAGGCTGAAATAGGGCAATGGGGGGATGGAAAATCTTGCAGGGCCCCGTGGGGTCCTCCCGGCCAGGTCCTAACTATGTCCTGCTGCTGCAGCACCCCCCTTCGGGGGGCCCCCAGAATCTCAGTGTCCTCAGGGCTTCTCAGCACGGCAGTAAGAAGTCAAGCCTCCGCGTCTTCATCTGTGGAGCTGGGATGACACAGCACTGCTCACAGGTGGCGGGGCCTGCCACTGATTGTGCTGCTGGTTTTCTCTAACGGGAGGAAGACAGAACCTCCCACTGTGTTGAAATCCAGTTCCAAATGCACTGAACCCCAGTTTCAGGTGAGAATCTGGGGACCCAGACTCATACGGGTCTCCGGAGCTCAGGCAAGACGCAGAAGACAGAAGTCTGGAGGTACACGAGTGCCACCCGGCACACCTGGCTCCCGCCTCCTGCCTAGTGCCCAAACTGTTGCAGCCCCTGGGCCCTCAGGGAACAACTCCCTGACCACCGGCCTCCCAGGCCCTGCCCATGCGGAAGGCTGGCAGGCGGAGGATGGATGGCCACTCCAGCCCCACGGACCCAGCTCAGCAGAACCAGGGCAACTGGTAATGGGCTGGCGGCCCGCAGCTGCAACTAACTTCTTTTTCTGCCAAATGAAATGAGCGCCTGCATTGGCTCACACATACTTATTCAATTACTTTCTTGGCCCTAAAGGGCTCGAAGAGAAACAGGCATAACTAAGAGGCGTCAGCAGCCCCAGGCAGTCATCCCTGCCCAACACCTAGGCCCAGCCCTGACCTTCGTGCCGCACAGGCCCTTGGCCCAAGTGTCCCAGTCCCCCGAGTTAGATCCTCCCTGGCTCCCACCACCCACCTCTGACAATCAGTCTCCAGCAGATCTGGGCCCCAGCTGGCTCCACCTGCCCGGCTAGGCTCTCTGGGGAGCTGGCCCTCTGCAGGCCTCTGGTTCCTCATCTGTGAAATGAAGGAAATGTCTGTGTGAGCTGGCAAGAGTTGCTCTTGCAAGAGGCTGTCGTCCCAGCTCCAGGGTCAAAATGGGAGCATTCCTGAAAGGAAGGAAAGATCAGGTTCCCCTCCCACCTGCCCCACCCACCCTCTGCAGCGCTTGAAGATTTCTAGGCACCAGCTTCCCTCCTATGCCATGTCTCCTATGCCATATCTCCTATGCCATGTCTCCTATGCCACATCTCCTATGCCTGTGTCCTATGCCTCCGTGTCATGAGATGCTATTCCTCTCACTGTTCCCTCCATTCCCTTCTCTGCCGGCAGTCAGAAGTCAAGCCTCGGGAAAGAAACCAAGATGGCGGCATAGGTGAACTGCTGCCTCACACAACAATTTCAAAACTATAGCTAAAAGACAAAACGGACATCATCCAGAACCACAGGAAAGCTGGCTGAATGGAGATTCTACAACTAGAAGGAAAGAGAGGGGATCATGGAGACTCAGAGCAGCTGCAAAAAGCTGAGGTATGGAGACACAGGCGTGGAGAGAGCGGGCGGTGATGTGCCTGGACAGCTTCCTCTAGCAGGAGGGAGACAGAAACTCCTGACTGCACTGAAATTCATTTCCAACTGCACTGAACCCCAGTTCCAGGTGAGACTCATACAGGGGGATTCTGGACTGTCATGAAAAGAGAGGAGTGCACACGAAAGCTTAGGGGAGCTGTGAAAGGCAGAGGTTTGGAGGTGTGCATGTGAGTGCACGCAGAGAGGACTAATTGCTGATTGTGCTGCTGGTTTTCTCTAACGGGAGGAAGACAGAACCTCCCAACTGTGTTGAAATCCAGTTCCAAATGCACTGAACCCCAGTTTCAGGTGAGAATCTGGGGACCCAGACTCATATGGGTCTCCGGAGCTCAGGCGAGATGCAAAAGACAGAAGTCTGGAGGTACACGAGTGCCAGTAAGCACAGAGAGGGCTGTAGGGATTACCTAGGGACCAGAGGCCACGTAGGGGAGGCCACGTAGGGGAGGGCTGATGGGAAGACAAGCCTATCTGCTCAGCCCTGAGACTTGGACCCATCCAAGCTGAACACAGAGGCTTTTGCAATTTTGCAAGTTTTGTATCATAAGGCTGACTGCAGCACAGAAGTTCTCCTGGCGTAGACACAGCTGATCCTCCCAAACAATTGTCTTGGAGGTCAATTCCCTCCAGTGATACCAACAACAATCAAGACTTAACTACAATAAGGCTGTACACACAGTCCACAAAGGGGTTCACCAAGAGAGTCCACCTCAGGTAACTGGGGAGGCAGAGCTACTGGGCCATATAGGACACCTAGCACACAAAGCTACCTTACCAACTCAGGGAAGCAGCAAATATGCGAAGACAGGGGGGAGAAACCAAGATGGTGGCATAGATGAACTCCTAAACTGCTGCCTCGCATAGCAATTTCAAAACTGCAACTAAAAGACAGAACAGACATCATCCACAGGAAAGCTGGCTGAGTGGAAATTCTACAACTAGAAGGAAAGAGAGGGGCTCACAGAGACCCAGAGGAGCTGCAAAAAGCTGAGGTATGGAGACACACGAGTGGAAAGAGCGGGCGGCAGAGTGCCTGGCTGACTTCTTCTGGTGGGAGGGAGACGGAAACCCCTGACTGCACTGAACCCCTTATCCTATAGCACTGAACCCAAGTTCCAGGCAAGACTCATATGAGGGGAGTCTGGACCGTGAAAAGGGAGGGGTGCATGGAAATTTAGGGGAGCCAGGAAAGGGCAGAATTCTGGGGGCACACACACCAATGCGCACAGAGAGCACAGTCTGCTGATTGTGCCACTGGCTTTCTCTAGTGGGCGGGAGACAGAGCCTCCCAAGTACACCACTTCTGACTGCACTGAACCCCAGTTTTGGGTTAGACCCTGGGGACCCAGACTCATACAGGTTCTGGAGCACAAGGGAACCAGAAAGGCAGAGGTCTAGAGGCACTCCCACATGTGTGCACAGAGGGCTGCAGCAATACCAAGAGACACTTGAGACCCAGGGGTTGTATAGGGTGGGGTGACTGGAAGCCAAGGCTGTCTGCTCAGCCTTGAGACTCCACCCCATCCAAGCTGCACAGAGAGGCTTTTGCAGTTTTGCAAGTCTTGTATCACAAGGCTGACTCCAGCACAGAAGTTCTGCCGGCATAGTGAAAATGCTGAGACAAAGGAACAGATCACAAATGAAAGAAATGGAAGAAAACAAATGACTGGATATAGAGTTCAAAATCACGGTTATAAGGTTTTTCAAGAATTTCCTAGAAAAGACAGATAAATTTAACAAGACCCAAGAGGAGATGAAAAAGGACCAACTAGAAATTAAACATACACTAACTGAAATAAAAAATATTATACAGAAACCTAACAGCAGACTAGAGGAAGGCAAGAATCAAGTCAAAGATTTGAAATACAAGGAAGCAGAAAACACTCAACTGGAAAAGCAAAAAAAAAAAAAATAATTAAAAAATTGGAAGATAGTGTAAGGAGCCTCTGGGACAACTTCAAGCATACCAACATCAGAATTATGGGGGTGCCAGAAGAAGAGAGAGAACAAGATACTGAAAACCTATTTGAAGAAATAATGACTGAAAACTTCCCCCACCTGGTGAAAGAAATAGACTTACAAGTCCAGGAAGTGCACAGAATAAAAGGAATCCAAAGAGGACCATACCAAGACACATCATAATTAAAATACCAAGAGCAAAAGACAAAGAGAGAATATTAAAAGCAGCAAGAGAAAAACAGTTCATTACCTACAAGGGAGCACCCATATGATTGTCAGCTGATTTTTCAACAGAAACTATGCAGGCCAGATGAGAGTGGCAAGAAATATTCAAAGTGATGAATAGCAAGTACCTACAACCAAGATTACTCTACCTAGCAAAGCTATCATTCAGAATTTAAGGGTAGATAAAGAGCTTCACAGATAAGAAAAAGCTAAAGGAGTTCATCAGCACCAAACCAGTATTATATGAATTTTTGAAAGGAAGAAGAAGGAAAAGGTAAAGATAAAAATTATGAACAACAAATACATATCTATCAACAAGTGAATCTAAAAAACCAATTGAATAAGAAATCTGATGAATAGAATAAGCTGGTGAATATAATAGAATAAGGGGCATAGAAAGGGAGTACACTGACAATTCTCAGGAGGAAAAGAGTGAGGGGGGTGCAGGGAGAGACTGGACAAAAATCATACACCTATGGATGAGGACAATGGGGGATGGGGAGGTAAGGTCAGAGAGTGGGGTGGGAGCTGGGTGGAGGGGAGCTAAGGGAGGAAAAAAAGGAACAATTGTAATACTGTAATCTGAACAATAAAGATTTATTAAATTAAAAAAAAAGAAAAATATCAAGCCTCTGCTTCTTCATCTGTGGAGCTGGGATAACACAGCACTGCTCACTGGGGCTCTGATGTACCTTCAGGGCCCACCCTGGGAGCCCTGCCCCGCCCCTGGGGAGCCTGAAGCCCAGCCCTTCTCTCCAGGTAGGAGGGTTAACCTCTCCCTCCTCAGCTCCCACAGCACCTCTCTATGCCTCTTGTTCCTGAGGGACAGTCTCAGGCTCAAATACTGTGGGCCACTGTCTCCATAACCAGTTGGAAAGTGTAGCCCCTGTGTTCCCTTCCTGGCTGAGGCCATCCCATCAGAGACCTTGCTACCCATTTTTAATTATAACAACAGCCAGTAGTGGGAGGCCTGTGTCGGGTCAAACACTGTGCTAAATGCGTTTTACTAGCATTGTCATTGAAATGCCACAACAACCCTAAGAACATGACCTCCACTTTATAGAAGAGGAACCGGGCTCAGTGAGACTAACATGCATGTCCAAGGTCACATCACCTGGAAGTGGCAGCATGCAGCTCTGAGTAGGTCCTCTTCCCTCTGCAGCCTCGCTCTGCCTCTCCTCTCCTGTCAGATGGAAAGATGGCAGCAGGAGGCCTCTGGGCCTGCCTGCTCGGATGTGCTGGGAGTTCATTTCTTTCTGGTCACTGTCCAGCCCCAATTCCACCAGCACCTGGCTAGCTCCCCGCAATGCTCCCAGGACTGGTGGGTGACATCGCAGCCTCCTAGTCCAGGGAGCCCTGCTGACATACAGAGGGCTCATCATCAGCCCCAGCATAGTCTCCTCAGGTTCTGGAGTTCCCTGGGGCAGGTGGAAGCCAAGGAGTAGGAAGTGGCTTCTGTGCGTGGCCTCAGGCCCCTTCTCCCCCAAGGGGAGCCAACAGGAGCCCAGTCAGACCTGGGCCAGGATCCAGGCTAGAAGTTCTCAGGTGGGGTCAGGAACTGGAGACTCTGCTGGGGAGCCACCAGCCTCCTCTGACTGTGAGGGGCTGGACAGCGACCCCTCTTCACTCCCGCAGACTGCACCCCAACCTGGCTTTGTAGGGAGGGAGGAGGTGGTCAGTCTCAGATGGCTGAGGACACTGCCATCCAGCGAGGCTCTGGGCCATTCAGAGGAAACTGTGAATGCAGGTGAGTGAGTTCAATGCATCAACCATCTCTGGGAACTTGCTGTGGGCACCCAAGGCTTGTGTGAGGTCCCTCAGTGCCCAGGGTTCTGGGCAGTACCCTATACCTGCCCTCCCCAGCTCCCTGCTGGCCCTGTTTCAGCCTCACTGACCACCACTAATTAGGACATACCTGTTCTGCCCCAAATGCTCCCGCAAGTTGAGGCACTCACACCCACACTTGAATGAATACTTGTACAAGTACACACACACTCGTGCATGCATGCACACTCATGCTGGTGCACACATGCGCACTCATACTACACTCACACATGGCTGGACACAGCAGAATGAGAATAAGAAGTATCAGCAAAAAAAACCAGAAACAGTAACAAGAGAATGTGAGAGAGAAAAGAAAAACCAGAAACAGAAATGGACAGCAGAAGAAATAAGGACCAGGCAGGAAAGGAGGGAGACAGAGGAGTGTGGGTGCCACAAGATAGGGTGCTCTTTTCCTCCACTTCGCACCTTTACTCTGCTCTTGGCGGCCCTCACAGGGCAAGGCCAGGGAAGGCGGGCCCCGAGCAGGGGAGGAGGGCGCCAGGCTGTGTACCAACGGAAGGAAGTGATGCATGTCCTGCAACTATCATCTTGAGAGTAGAAAACTGGGTGTGAGGGCCACCGGGGGAGGGAGCGGCTAAGAAGGGTTTCACGGCACAATCAAGCCAAGGCTTCCTGCAGGCCTGGAAGCAGGAAGGAAGCCGGCCCCCTGCTGGGGGCGGCTCCTGACTCCAGCACCTTGGTCCCAAAGCCACAGCCAGGCGAGGGTGGAAGGGGAAGCGGGAACCCAGGCTGAGTTCACACACTGATTGATCACCAAGGGGTACAGGGAGCCTGGCTGCTGTGCTATGCGCTGGGGACCCAGTGAGCAGACTAGGCAGAGCCCGTCCTTGAGGAAGGGAAGCCTGCAAAGAGCAGACAGTGGCCCTGGGAGTGCCGCTGGTCTGGGACAACTGCTGCTACCCAAGGTGCCGGGGCAGATGTCAGAGGCCAGGGATGGCTTCTTGGAGGAGGAGAGGCATGAGCTGGCATCTGAAGGGCGAAGAGGAGTTAGCCAGCTGGAGCGGTGAGGCCAGGCGTCCTGGGCAGAAGGACCCGAGCAAGATGTGGCTGGACCGCGGGGCGGTGGCAGGCTTGCCTGCGGGGGGGGGGGGGGGGCTTTGGGCTGTATTCTGAGGACAAGGAGGCACTGAAACACATTAAGCAGGGAGGTGACCTGAGTTGTTTCAAAGGGCTCTCTGGGAGAAGGTATTGCAGGAGATTGGGGTGGGGGGGGGGGGTGAAGGGCGGCCACCGTAAGGAGTCCTCGCTGTGGGAGATAGAGATGGGGGATAGGGCAATGGCTGTGCATATGGATGTGATGATAAACTCTCAGAAGGCAGCAGTGAAGGGGAAGGTCCTAGAAAGTCAGTCAGGCTGGGGTGGGAGAGGCGAAGGGAAGGCCCAGGGGGCTAGCCCACCCCTTCCCCCAGGGGCTGGCATGTGCTCATGAGCCACAGCCGCTTCCTGCCTCCAAGTGATGGCAACTCCGAGCTGGTCTGGAATGTTCTGTCCACAGAAGAGCCAAACTGTCAGGGCGATTTCCTGGTGGAGTGATGGGCCAGGTCCAGGTGCGGGGGGAGCTGGGACAGAGGTGGTCCCAGGACAAGGCTGTGGAAAGAGGCTTGGCAGCAGGCATCTTGCAGGTGATTCGGAGCTTCGGAAAGTGACCATGGAGGGAACTTGGCCACGGGCGGGACAAAAATAAAGTGGCCTTTTTGATTGCATATGAGGAAATGCCAGGTCGCTGCTGGCCAGTGGCAGCGGGGCTGCGTGTTATTTGTGTCTCGGATCACATATTAGGGGCCCAAAACTGTTGTTAGTGAATGGATAAGTAGTCAGTGTGCTGTCTGGCTCTTTACAACACAAAACAAAAACAGAAATCAGGTACTGGCACGTGGCCTGACCCTCCAAGGCCCTGGCCCGGGCTCAGCCCCTCACTGCCACCCAGCTCAGGTGGAGGCCTGTCCCCTCTGTATCCGGAGGGCCACCGGCTCAGCCAGTGGTGGTTCTAGAGCTCCCAGGACTTTCCCACCAGGTGGGGAGGGGAGGAAGGGAGGGCAGGGAAGGAGGCCACACCTTCTTTTCCCCCGGCCAGGTTAGACAGTGCCAGGGAACAAGCAGGCGGGAGGCTCCCAGGCAGCCTAGTGAAATGCGACCTTCGGCCCTGGCTGGGGAGCGGGGCATGCATGGGATCCTCCACACACTTTAAACCAGGCCTCAGGACACCAGGAACCCTCTCATGCCTGCAGGCACGGTCCTGTCTGGGTGTGCGGAGGACGTGAGTTGGGGCGGGATGTCTACCACAGGAAGGACAGCTGGGCAGCGGGCGGGCAGGCCCGGGCGGGCCCCTTGCTTTGGCCGTCCCAGGACACCTTGTGCTTTGCTGCTAATACATCTGTTGAGCAGCTTGGGCTGTGCCAGGCCCGGAGTGGGTGTAGGCACACTGGGCAGACAGGGGCCAGGAGACCTGGGTACTCGCCCTGTGCTCACCACCGGCTCCTCTGCTCCGTGAAGGGCATGGGGCAGAAGCTGCCTGTGGAGCAAGCTCTCCTCGGACATGGGAGATGCCAAGAGGGGGAGGGGAATGGCAGTGTGGCTCGGAGCTAGAGTGACACAGTCCGAGGCCCTGTAAGAGCCAGCAAGTGGAGAAAGGGAGGGCACAGGTGTGGCTCAGAGATAGAGGTTAGACCAGACAGGGAGCAAAAGGCTTATGAGACTTGAGGCTGCTGCCGAGCTCTTTGGGCCGAGTGCCACACAGAGAAGCAGGAGGGGACAGCTGGGCCAGGCCAGGGGCACTGGTGCCAGGGGCCCTGTAGCCTCAGGGCAGGGTAGTAGAGTTTCCTGAAGGGCACACTTCAGACCCTCCAGCATGTAGTCCAGGCTCATGCAGGCCTGAACTGTCCCTTGACAAACCCCTGTCCTTGACCTCTGCTCCAGCTGTCCCTGCCCGGGGCACAGACCTCAATTAACCAAGGCTGACTCCTCAGCAGGCCCTTCTACCCACTGCCCTTCCCCTCAGACCACAGGCACCTGGAGTCACACCCACTGATGCCACCTCCATCTGCTCTCCTCCAAGCAGAGAGAGCTCCCAGCACTCACTGGGCCCTTCTGTCACCCCGTCCTTTACTGCCTACGGCTCCAGTCTCTCCCCCGCCTCCCCACACCCCACTCCCTGCCTCCGCAGGCTCTCCTTTACCCAGACCACATTTTCACTCTCCCCCAAAACCCAACGTGGTGCTGCTCCCTCCAGAAAGCCCTGCTGCTCCCAGATAAGTAGGTGAGGGATCCCCCTCAGCCCACCATCCCTCCCCCACCGTCACCCAAGACTGCAGCCCCCCTGGCAGCAGGCACTGCCGCTGCTCCCTGGCCAGCCTCTCTTCAAGCTGATTGGCTGCCTGTCCTGCTGCACCACTTTCCTTTTCCTTGGCCTGGTGGGTCTGGGGAAAACCCCTGGGCAAAGCAGCAATGAGGTGGGGGACCAGGGTGGGGCAGGGAGACTGGGGGAAGGAGAATGTGACCCCCACCCTAGCCTTGCCTCATCAGCGAGGGATCAAAAAATAACCAGGTGGGGAGGGCAATAGGGAAAATAAATAAATACATAAATATTAAAAAAAAAAAACAAAAAACAGATAACATTCCCCACTGAAAACTGAATCACCACGGAAATGTGGGAGAGGTGTAGAAGGGCTTTAAAAAAAATAAAATGGAAACAAACAAACAAAAAATAACCAGGGGCCTTGGCAACTGACCCTTGGCTGCTAGGACCTGACATCAGCTGGGCAGCGGAGCAGCCCTGCCCTCCCGACCCACTCTCCCTCCCCTCGGCCTCCGTCCCCTCCCAGCCCAGGGCAGCTAGTACACCAGCTGGCAACAGGGCATGCCAGGCCTGCCAGCCCAGGGTCAGCTGACCTCCCCGCCCCAGCCACCACCGCCTGGCCCTCTGCGCAGACTTCTCCACGGTGCCACCGTGGACAGTGACTCCTCCACCCCAGGACCCGGGAAGGCCTTTGCCCTCTGCCTTCAGTAGGCGCTGGACCCTCCCTCCACGCTCTCCCTGAGGAGCCCTGGTGAGTACGGCCCTGGGGGAGGCATGGGCATAGACTTGCTGCCCCTGATGGTGCCACCGGTCTGAGGGTGGGCCTCACGTCCATCCAGGCTGATTAAGCACGGCCCTGTGGAGGTGGCAGTGTGTCTGTGTATGTGTGGGGGCAAGTTCCAGCAGTTCAGCAACAAAGAAATTCTGTCATTTGCTTTTCTTCCATCTTGGTCCCCTCCCCAGACTAATTCCAGCCTTCTGCTTCCTGTGGCCCCTGCAAGAAGGCAGGGTGTGGGGATGCTGGGCTGAGTGGGGGTGTGGGCTGAGCAGAGGTGGGGGGTGTTGGGCTGAGCAGGGGAGAGTGCTGATAGGGGGTGCTGGGCTGAGCAAGGGGAGGGGGTGCTGGCTGAGCAGGGGCAACAGAGGAAGCTGTAGGGGCAGGTGCAGGGGTTGGAGCCAATGATTCATACTCCATACTGGGTTTAACCCTTAGCAGAGGCAGCTGTTCCAGGAGAAGTGGCACTGTCCCCTGGGCCCAGGAATGTCCTGTCCCAACATGTCCTGTCCCTGCAGCCTCTGGGGGGACCACAGGGCTGGGATGACATCAGCGCCGTGGGCCGTGGGCCGTGGGCCGTGGCCTGGGACTGAGCAGGCGCCCCCATGGAGGGGAGGCAGGTCGGCCATGGGCACCACCGGGGCTCCCTCCTGGGCAGCGGCAGAGTCTTTGGGGCCCCTCTCACGTGGGCTCGTTGGGCTCTCCAAGGGAACCTGTCCTGAGCCTGAGTCTCCTTGGTCCTCAGGGTCTGGGGACCTGGAAACATCCATGCCAGGCCCCTTCCCCACGGACTGGACCCCAGGGGCCAGGGGCCAGCGGCTCCAGTGTTTAGAACCCTGAGTTTAAAACCCCAGGTTATTGTTAACCATTTTATCGTGAGAAGCTTTAAGCCTGCAGGGGAGCTGTAACGAGCACTTTCGTACCCACACCTGGAGGTGAAGCGTAGTTTTGAGTTTTGCTTTACCAGCCAAGTTCAGGCTGAGTGTTTGAAATAATTTATGGACGTCCCAGCGCCCCACCCCACCCCCAGCAGGTCATTCCACCTCCTTCACCTAGAAGCACCTGCCTGCGATTTGGCCCCGGCCCTCCCAGCAGCAGCTTTCCTGGCTCTCTCCAGCTCGGAGCAAGCGCAGGAATAACTCCTTCCTGGGCCGGGCCGAAACCCTTGCTGACCAGCAGCACAGGGACAGCAATCCATAGGGCTCCTCAGGGCAGTGTCTGGAGGAGGAGGCGGGGCAAGAGGGCCGGGAGGGACCACACCAGCCACTGCGGCAGGCCTCTGCCCTTCCACCTCCCCTGTGGGGCCCGCCTGCCCCAGAGGGGACCTGTTAAGTGGAGGTGCTGACTGATGACCATGGTCCACTCTGCTCAGATGTGTCCCCAGCACCCTCCCCCCATTTCTTCCCTCCCCAGCAAGCCCTTCCATGGTTTTGGGATCCCTCCCCATAAATTGAGCCAGGCACCTCACTTCTCAGAATGTGTCTCATGCAGGGCAGGAAGCTTCCGAAGCCAGACAACTTTTAGAAAAAGCGGGGGTGGGAATAAGGGGGGCAGTGCCCCGGTGGGCGGCTCAAGGGAGCGTCCTGTACCCCAAAAGATGGCAGGTTTGACTCCCTGTCAGGACACATGTCCAGGTCGCAGTTCAGTCCTCAGCTGGGGCACGAACAGGAGGAACTGATAGATGTTTTTCTCTCATGTCAATGTTTCTCTCCTCTCTCCCTTCCTCTCTCTAAAATCAATGAAAACATAGGCTTGGGTGAGGATTGAAAACAAAAATAAACACCTTTTAGGAAGGAAGAAAAAGCAGGGGTGGCAAGTAGGGAACCTGAGGTGATCAATCTTGACAACTTCTGAGCTAACATGGGCGTCAGGGCTGCCTGAGGGCAGCCACAGGGCCAGGCGGGTCAGGAATGTGCCCGCGCCAGGGAGGCCTGCAGAGGTTAGGGCTGAGGTTTGGCGGCTCCCTCTGGGAGGCTGTGGCGGCAGCTCCCTCTGCTGGTGAGAGGCTTGTTCGCTCACCCCGTTCTGCCCAATTGGCTTCCTCTTCAGTTGGCTAGTTCAGCTCTGTGGCCTGAGGACCACCACACACACCCATCACACACGCGCATGCACACTTGCTCCCCCGTGTTTGTCTTGACCTTAAACAGCAGTTTCTCTTGCAGCCATAGTGGCCATGCTCCCCATGGGCGAGACCTTCCACCTCGGCTCCAAGTCTCCTCCACGAGGGTGGCGGCTAGTCAGACCCTTAGGCCTGAGAGAAGGAGGAGGTGGGCGGTGTCCGGGGGTCGGGGAGTGTGAGGTCTGCGTTTGGCAGTGACCAGGATCTGGGTGTGGCTTCCACGGGGTGTGCTGGGTCACTGGCCTGGCCCAGGGTGCCCAAAAGCCCCGGGCTGTCTGAGGTGGGGATATGTTAGGGGGCAGAGAAGCCTCCCAGGCCAAGCCCCCCAGAGCGGCCCTCCTGCTGGGGCCCCTTGCTCCGTGACAGCATGCTCAGAACACTGCCGTGCTGCAGGCTCCTGAACCAGCAGCTGCCATATTAAAGGCACACTCGGTCCTCAAGCTGAGGAACACAGGGACATTTTAAATATTAAGAGAAAAGGAGAGAAAGAATCTCCTCTCAAAGGATAGAACCAGCCTGGACATGAGTAGCTGCCACTGAGAAATATGAAGACTGGCTCTGTGGTAGAGCCGAGACTCGGCCATGCCGGGAGGAGACGGGGGAGGTCCCCCAGCATCCGGTTCTGCCTCCACAGCCTCCACCCCCCGAGTCATTTTTAGAATGGATTAACACGTGGCTTTTTCTCTGGAAAATCACCTTGTGCTTTCCCACCGGGACGGCCCCCTCCACTGCAGGACAAGCAGCACAGCCCTGCCCGTCACCACCTGAGCCGCTCTCCAAGGCTTCTGCGTCCCCTCCTCCCTCACAGATGGAAGGTGCTCACGGCATCTCCAGGTGCTGAATGGTGCCTGCGCCGGCCTCTGCCTCTGAGAGGCCTGCAAGTGGGCGGCAGGGCCTCAGAGTCCACGTGCAGGCCAGCAACTACAGCTCCGCCGCTGTGAACCCACAGGCCGCGCCCGGCGCGTTTCAGATCTCGGGCTTCCATCGCGGCGTGCTGTCTCTTCACTGTCTCCTCGGAGAATGCTCCTCCTGGGTCCCCAAGGCTCCATCCTGTGATTTCAGTGCCCCTCCTCCCTGCAGTGAGCGCACAGCAGGTGCCCTCTGTCCCCTCATGATGCCCAGCACATGGGGGCTGTGAACCTGGCCAGGCCCCGCAGCATCCTGCCTCTTCTCCCCCAGTAGCCTCCCTCCTCCCTGCACACATATTCTCCAAAACAGCCACTCCCCAGGCCAAACCAACACCCTTCCCTGGACCCCCTCCCACCACCCCCACCTCAGCCACAGTGGTACCTCTCCTCACCTTTCCAACTAGGGCCCATTTTCAGCATAATTTTTCCCTATGAGTCCCCCTGTGATACTCATTATGCTTTTAGTATCTGTTGATTGAGAAAATAGATGATGATAAAAACACCTAGGAATGCAATAATGCCTTTAAATGAATTTGTATCTCGGTAATCACTCAAGCGCTGGCATACACTTGAGAAATGATGGTGCTCCATGGCTGTGTGGAGTCTGCAGAGGATGGGGGTGCTGCTATGGCTCTGGGCAAGGTCTGCACAGGCCTGCGGGCGCCCTCACTCGGGCACCGATAGCCCACCTGCCCGCATCCACGTGGCACGGTGCCCCGGCTGTGACCCCCCACACATCCAGCGGTCAGGCTCCTGGAAGGCTCCCAGGTCTGATGTCAGCCGCCACCGAGACACACCGCATGCAGAGGCCTTGGCCAGGACGCTGTCCTGAGCGCCTGCTTGGGTCCCAGGACCCAGAGGAAGATGCGCCAGGGGCAGGCCAGGCAGGAGCCTAAGGAAGTCCGGCGCGGTGCTCAGGAGCTCAGGACACGGGGAAAGCCTCACTTCTCAGCCAGAGGGTGCGCTAGAGAAACCGGCGGCATTGGAAAGCCAGGTGCAGGCAGCGCCTCCTGATGCTCAGCAGGAACGGTGACTGTAGAGCTGTCTTTGTGTCGTGAAACATCTGCGTTTTTGACCAAGTGAGGCCTGTCCAGGGCGCCCAGCAGTGAGCTGGCGACAGGCAAGCAGCGCTGCCTGCAGCCACCCCAACCCTCCGTGGCTGATGGAACAGCGTCTGCTTCTCCATCGCGCTGTGTATGCAACACCTGCTTCCCCATGACCTGGCCAGGGAACTGCTCCCAATGCTCCCAGCGGGAGTGACCGGTCACTGCCCCACTACGAGGTCAGCAGGAGCAAGCCATGTGGCCACACTAACCTTCAGAGAGAGAGGAAATGCCATTGCATGTGTTCCCCGTGGAGCACTGGGATCTTGGTGAGCAGTCCAACTTCTCTCCGGAGCTGACAGGCCAATGAGAACAGCTCATGACCGTGTCAGTGCAAGTCTAAACCCTGACCAGTGTGACCTGTGGCCCCCCCTGCCATCTTCCCTACAATGCGAGCGGCGAGTTGGAAGCAGATACCAACACCTTCCGTAGGCCTGGCCAGCGTGGCTCAGTGATTGGAGCGTCAGCTTGTACACCTAAAGCTCTCCGGTTCGATTTCTGGTCAAGGGCAGGTTCAATGCCCGGCCCCAGTCAGGTTGCATGTGGGAGGCAGCCAATCGATGTGTCTCTCCCATCAATGTTTCTCTCTCTCCCCCTCTCTCCCCATTCCTTCCCACTCTCTCTGAAAATCAATGGAAAAAATACCCTCAGGTGAGGATTTAAACAAAAACCTCTACTGTTTCATGACTTCGAGTTTAGCACGTGGGTCAGGGTTAAGTGCACGGGGCTCTCAGGAAAAGAAGTGCCAGCCGACACTCACACCTCCGCGTGATGGTGGCATCCTTGCTGTTGTCACTTGTCCCCACTCTGGCAGCCAAGCACAGCCGCAGGCCCTGTAGCCCGCGACCTCCTTTCTGACCAGGCGGACCTTTCCACCCAGGCGGGCGGGCTGTCACTCAGGCCCTGGCTCTGCTGGCCCGGCAGCCAGGCCCTTCCACACAGCTCGGTGGCGGCCAGAGAAATTGGCCTGACTCCTGGAGTGAGGCCCAGGATGTCCTTCAGGACGACCCAGTGACGGGGCAGGCGGACACTGACCGGGGTGTGAGGCCGGCGTCAGGGGGCGTGAGGGCCGCATCAGGGGGCAAGAGGCCCATCTCAGGTGAACACCTCGTCTGCCCTCCCAGCACCAGACTGAGTCAGCTGAGAGTCACCCACGCAGTGACAAGCGTGTGGTGGGGACGCGGGGAAGAGGCCTCCCTGGAGCATCATGACCAGGCCGAGGCTGTAGGAGGGAACCCAGTGCGTCCAGGGGCCTTGACCAGCTGGCGTGACCCTGGATAGACCTGGGCTCCTGCTCCTTGCCCAGTGCTGTCTGGACACAAACCCAGGGCCCAGAGGCGCTGAGCCCAGGCCAAGGCCCGGGCCAATGACACGTGCCTGCGCGGCAATAGGTAGGCTTGGGCCAAGAGAGGTCTGCGGGTTGAATTAGTTACTGGGACTCCGCGGACGAATGGGGAACGGAGGCCTTCCCTGGCTTCTTCCCAGAGTAGAAGGCTGCACCCCAGACAGATGGGAAACCTCAGGCTTCTTGGAAATCCAAGATCAGCTTCCTGCCACGGGGAGGTGCTCCGTGTTGACGCCACGCCCTCTGCCCTCCCACCACCCCTGCTTACTACCTGTTAGCAGCAGCCCACAGCTCGGAGCTGAAGAAACATCACCTAGATACCCAGGAAGAGGACCCTGGAGAGAAAGAGCCTCAGCTTCCCCAGCTGTCCAGTCCAGCTTTTTGAAGAGTACAGGGTGACCGTCCAGCAAACATCCGTTGCTATCACCTCGCCCAGCCCACGGCTGGAGAGCCCGGGTCGTGGTGCTGCCTGTGGCTCCTGGTGCCCGGGTCGCCCCGGCTCGGAGCAGGCTCGGCCAGGGCCCCTGGGGAGGCTGGAAATGGTAGTGCCTTCGAGTCCATTGCAGCTCTAGGTGCACTGACCCTCCTGAAGGGTGAGGCAAGGAGCCCCCACCCCACTAGGTCTTCAGGGTCGGAGACACCAGGCCTGGGGAACAAGAAACCCTGTCCTGTCCCAGCACAGCCAGTGACTTGGGGTGACTGGTCAGGTCCCAGCCTTCTTAGGGCTCCGTTCCTGATTCTCAAAGGAGATCACAGTAGCCTCAGCCACCCTGAGGCATGGTGGGGAAGCAGACTCTGGGCTAATGTTCAAATCCCCGCTCTCCCCACACTAGCTGGGTGCACACAGGCAAGTTACTTAGCCTCTCTGTGCCTCATTTTCCTCGTCTATGAAGTGGGCTGACGAAACTGCGACCCCGTGGTTGAGATGCCTTAATGGCTCATCAACGTAAAGCACTTGCAACACTGCCTGGCCCCTGTAGGGGGTGTGATACGGCCAGCATCACTTTCTTCCCATGCTGCACTGTGAGCTGCGGTCCTGGGCTTAGAGCCCCTCAGGGAGGCAGGGTGGAGAGGATGGCAGTGGCCTGCTCAGCGCAGTAGGGGGGTGTGGGGGGCTGCTGGGGCGTGTCAGCAAGCTGGGCTGCTCAGCTGGGCCAGCCTGGTTAGTGCTGGGCCCGGCCTAGGAGACAGTGTGAGGAATAAGGCCCAGTTCCTTCCAGGAGTGACTATAAATGAATCTTACAACCTGCTGTTCCTCTAGTGACAGAAGAGCCTCTGCCTCCTAGCCCCAGGGACAGGAGAGCTGGCAAAGGATATCCCCAGCCAACCTGGCCAGAGGAGGAGTGCTGGGCCACCTAAGTTTTTCTCTTCTTCCTTCTGACCTTCGCCAAAGTCACAAGCAGGACTGGCTTGCCAAGCAACTGTGACATTAACTCAGACTTGGGCTGATTTCTTTTTTAAAAAATATGTCTGTATTGATTTTAAAGGGAGAGGACAAGAGGAGGAGAGAGAGAAACATCAATGAGAGAGAGAGAGAGAGAGAGATGGATTGGTTGCCTCCTGCAGGCCCTCTACTGGGGATTGAGCCTACAATCTAGGCATGTGCCCGACTGGGGATCAAACCAGTGACCTCTCAGGACATGGGACAACACTCAGCCAACTGAGCCATGCCAGCCAGGGCCTGGGCCGATTCCTGATTTCCCCCCATATGTTGATTCCTCTCGGCAACTTCTTTTCTCAGATCCCAGAACAGGCTCCCAGGTGGGCTCACCCCTGCGGTCTAAGAGCAGAGCTGGGGAAGGCTTGCGCTGTGGTCTCAGGCGCAGCCCCCTCACCACCAGGCCTGGCCTCCTCACCCTAAGACCTCCCCAGCAGCCTGCCTGCCCAAACAGGCTCCAGCCACACAGGCAGCTCTGAAGCTTCACCTTGCACCCAGGAAGCAAATGCACAAACCAGGCAGAACACACCTGCCACTTCCTAAGGGGTGGGCACACTGCTCAGAGCAGTAGCCGAAAAAGGGAGGCCCCTGGGGAAGGAGAGTGGGCTGGGGTTTTCAGGGCCCCCTGGCAGGCGGTGGCGAGAGGGCCCTCTGGGCCAGGGTCCTACACACAGTGACAGGTACTGCTGTGCTAGGAGCCAGCCGGCCACGCCCCGTCTGGACTGAAGGTCGTTTAGAGGGTCCATCATGCCCAGCGCCGCCCAGCCTGGTCACTTCCTCGGCCAGGATCCCAGCAGAGGGGTGTATTAATAACTCGGCAGTGACAGGCTCTGCTGTGAGGACGCCCACGCAGACTCGAGGAGTGAGCCTCAGGAAGTGTCTCCTGGGCACCCTCCTGAGACAAGGGCAGGACGCTGTAGGAGCTGCATCTGCAGCCAAGTCCCAGCATCTGCCTGAAGCCCAGCAAGCCCACCCTTCAGGAGAAAAGGGAGCAGCGGGTGGCAGAGGACCAGGCCCAGAGATGGGGAGACTATAATTCTGCCTCTGCTCCTGGACCCCGCTGGACCCCAGGCCAGGCAGCTCAGGCCTCACTTTCCTCATTTGCAAGTGGTGGTGAGAGAGCCTGCCTTCCCCAAGGAAATAATGCCAGAAATACTCATCATTAATCACATTTATTGAGCACTTAGCTCTGGGCCCTGGGCTCACCTGTGATCTCAATTCTGTCCCTAACTCCATGAGGCAGGCACCATTACGATCCCATTCAACAGACAGGAACACTGAGGCCAAGAGAGGTTTAAGAAGCCCAAGGTCACAGCAATTACGTTGTGGAGCCATGATGGAAATCCATGGTGCACGCTATACCTGCAAAGATGAAGCCTTGCTGCGCCCCAGGCCCCGTGGATGCTGAGTCCCTGACAGCAGGGACCTGCTCTCTTCCTGGGCCTGGGATTGTGTTCCCCCAGGGGGGCAGGCTGCATAATGGAGAAGTTAAAACAGTTTCTGAACTCTGGAAGCCTACAGTCATGTGTACTGTTTGACATTTTTTCAAATGTTTGAATATTTAAATGCAAAAGGTACAAAAGTGTATTTACTAGTAGAGAGGTTTCCCTCTCAGCCTGCTCCCCAGGGGCAGCTACTGTTCCTAGTTTCTTGTAAAAAATTATTCCAGAAGTAATCAATGCCCATTTATACTCTTATTCACTCCCCGGGGCTAGGGGCTCTGTGTCCCTCCTGGATGCTGGGGACTGGGGGGGCTCTGTGTCCCTCCTGGATGCTGGGGACTGGGGGGCCTCTGTGTCCCTCCTTGTGGGTGGGGGCTGGGGGCCTCTGTGTCCCTATAGGTGGGTGGGGCTAGGAGCTGGGTAGGGGGGCTCTGTGTCCCTCCCCGTGAGTTGGGGCTGGGGAACTCTGCTCTCCTGGTGGCTGGGGGGATGAGCACTGGGAGGAGGTCTGTGTCGCTCACATCACTTCCACCCTCCTCTGCTTTCCAAGGGCCCACGAGTCCACAACTGGGAAGAAAGCTGTGCTATGACAGCGGCCAAGGCCCAGGAGAAAAGTGAGGACCTCTGACACCCGGCCTTCTGTCCCAGAGCTTCGACTGCGGCCTCAGAACATGGTTGTGCAGGACAGTGCGGACCCCGGGGACGCCGGGCTGGTGCTCCTGGAGCCTTTTCTGCACCAGGTGGGGGGGCACCTGAGTGTGATGAAGTATGACGAGCACACCGTGTGCAAGCCCCTCGTCTCCCGGGAGCAGAGGTTCTATGAGTCCCTGCCACTGGCCATGAAGCAGTTCACCCCACAGTATAGAGGTGAGTGTCCATGCAGATGTGCTGGGGCCACCACACTGGGCCAGGCTGGTCTGGTGTGTGTGGTGGTTGCCATGGAGACATGTCCCTCTCCCACAGCCGGTTCGCTGTCCTAGTTTCTCTGAACTCTTCAAGTCCCGGATCTGAAATATAATAGCACTTGGAGTCCTTCCAAATTAGCTCAAGCACCGGCTTCGAGGAACTAGGAACCGAATGAAGTGGGGCGCATGCTGGGCTTGGGAGCTCGTGTCTGGGGAACACAGGGATCCGGTGACCTCCTGCCCTGGGCCTATGACAGGACATGGCAGAGCTGGGACACGGCAGGTTTAGGAGGCCTCATCCAGAGCAAAGCAGGGGTGTGGGCTGCCTTCCAGCAAGACCTGGGGAGGTGGGCACAGCCAGTGGGAGGCAGAGCCAGGATCCAGAGCCTCAAGGTCTGACTCCCAAGTGAAACTCTGGCTCCTCCAGCTACTCTTACTGAATAGATGGAGTCCCCAGATGCCAGTGCCAGGGCCGCCCAGCCCAGGGAGGAAGTGACGGGACGTGCCCGGGGCCACTGAGCTAGTGATCTCCGGTGCCACTCCAGTGCCTACAGGCTGCTACAGGGCCTCCCTTTTTCTCCCAATCCCAATCGGAAGAGCCCTGGAGTGAGGGGCTGTTTCTGAAGCGGCCACTGCGTGCCACAGGGCATGCCTCTCCCTGTCACCGCTGCCTGCACTGTGATGGCCTCAGGGCTGCTGGGACCTCACTCCCAGGCGCAGCCTCCCCCATCAGGCGGTCATCCAGGGCTTTTGCTGGCTCCCGGGTATGATGGCGTCTTGGGAATGTGTGCCTCTGCTTCCCAGCCTGCTTGCCCGGCTTCGGGTGAATGAGGACATGCTCCCAGGTCTAGCTGGCTAATGGATGAGCATGGTTCATATTACAGACAGCGAGCGGCACATAAAGTCTCTCATGAACTTAAAAATAAATACATGACAGAATATTCAAGGCGGAGGAAGCTGCTCAGCTAAACCAAAACTGCTGAGACAGTGGCATGGCGATCGTAGCAGGGGCACCTGTCTGCCCAGCTGGCCCGGTGGCAGGTCATGCTGCTTGGAGAGGCTGGTGAGCAGGCAGCCGGGGCCCTCCAGGCAGGGGCAGCATTCTGGGAACCCTCGAGCCTCTGAGGCTTCATCCCAATGGACACACAGGGCAAGTGGGAGGCCAGGCTAGGGCCAGTATAGCTGTTGAGGAAAAAAACAACCCAAGTCCCTAGCAGCCTGGATTCCTTCCGTCAAGGAGGCCATCAGGGAGGCTGCTCGAGACTGTTCCAAGGCCTGATCTGTGCCGGGCCCCAGGCCTCAGAAGGAAGGGCTGGGCTAAGCCAGGGAGGGAGAGTAGGGGAGAGCAGGCAGGCAGGCAGAGACAGAGCCAGAAGCTCGCAGGAAGATGAGCGAGGAGGCAAGGACACGGAGCCTGGGGTATAGCTCCGGCGATACAAGAAATAGAAATGACTTGGATTTTGTTGGCTTGGGGTTATTTGCACCTCTGCTCGCCTCCATCTATTCAGACACCTGGGAAAGATAGGATCAGACAGAGCTGGAGCCTGGAGAAGCAGGTGAAGTCACACTATTCTCCCTCAGCCCAGGCCCCAGGGCCGGGTTTCTGGCCGGGCCCTCACCACAGCCTTTTCAGTAGGAAAGGCCAGGGGCTGCCCGATGGTAACTTGACCTTCACGAGACCCGAAGGGCCTTGCCATTGGCCGCACACCTCCTGGGTTCCCAGGCAGCCAGCAGGCTCTGAGCACCCCAAGGCTGGTCATGGAGCCAGCCAGCTCATCCCTCCTTACGCATGGGGAGAGAGTGGGCTTGGGCCCGAGATGGTGTCTAGGCCAGTGCCCCACCCTAGAACAAGCATGACCCCCACCCAAGGACCCAGGGCTGGCCATATCTCCTAGCCCTGGGCTTCCTGTGGCTCCCAGAGCAGCAGTGCCTCACAGCCCGTTGGCTCCACAGACAGGATGACCAGGACGAATATGACTGGGAGGGCAGGATGTCCTTGGCCACACGTGCATAGGCAGTGTGACTGCATGGCGCCTCCCAGGAAAGCCTCACCGCCCTGGGATAGCTGTCCTCCTTCCACAGCCAGGTGGGGGCAGTTCCTCAGGGCGCCAGGCCTCTGACCTTGGGCAAGATATTCAGTCTCTCGAGCCCCTAACCACCGTCAGCCTGCGTAGCACTGGTAACAGATGAAGGCCCATGAGGCCATGCAGGGTGTGGCAGTCACTGAGGGGATGATGAGGTGGCAGTCCTTGCCTGCCTGCTCTTGGGCTTGGCCTAGGGTGCACACCGGTCTCCAGGCAAGCTCAACTGTGGGGTTCAGTACAGTATTACTGTTAGGTTCACTGTGGTTTTACAGGACATGGGGCCCGGGGTAAACTGAGGAGAGCAGAGTTTTTAGTAGTTGGAGGAAACGAATGTCACTCTCTGGCTGCAGAACGAGGGCACCAGGAACCTGGGGTGATAGGACCCCTGGGATGGCGCTGGCTGGGCAGATGGCTCCGAAGAGTGGCTGCTGAGTTAGGGAACAGGGCTCAACCAGCCTCGGAGGGCCGGTCGGGATGCAAGCAGGAGCTCAGCCACCTTCAGAGCGGCTTCCACAGATACTACTGAGAACGCTGACAAGGTGACCCTGTGGCTGGGCAGGAAATATCCAGAAGCCCAGGCAGCCTAGCCACTGTCGGGGACCAGCAGAGAATGAGAGGCCCCTGCAAAGGGGCTGACATGAGGAGCACATTTTAAAAGAACCATTAACACGAGGTTCCAGGAACCACAGGGACACCAGATAGCTGTCACCCCCAGGCCCAAGGGCCGAGCACAGGGCCTCAGCACTGAGACCTGGCTCTCCCAAAACCACGCATGGTCTCCTGCGCCATGACCAGGAGGGCCGCTCCCTCTTCGTCAGCACCCGCTGGCTGCCAGCCCCAGGCTTGGAGGCTGGGTCTCCACTACGGGAGTGAGAAACCCAAAGGGGCGGCGAGCAGTGACTGTCTGGCCGTGCTGATCACCTACGTGGCCGGCGGCAGAGGAGCCCAATCAGCACAGGTTTGCTGGGTTTGCTCACCCACCACTCCCAGGGAGGAGGGCACGTCCAGCCTTGGCTACACTGCCAGTGGCTGGGAGGCCCTGTATGCTGGCGCATCTCTCAGGCCCAAAGCCCCACACTTCCCCCATGATCTTCATGGGCCGAGAGTCTACTAATAATCAAAGGAACCATGCACACCGCTGTCCAAGGGATGGTGGATGAGCGTGAGCCCCACAGGCTTGTCTGATACCAATGAGGGAGAGAGAGAATGATGGAGGAGGCAAAGACTGGGGGCAGGAAGGAATGGGCCCACCCCCTCCCTGCCACTCTGGCAGGGGTCCCTCTTGGCAGACCAGCTCTGACACCCCAAGGTTGGGCCCAGCTGGGCAGCTGTGGTGTGACTGGGAAGGGGTGGCTGTGCACAGAGGGCCCGGGATGCGAGGACAGAACATCCAGGCTGCTTTGTTCAATGCACGAAGGCGCAGACAAGCGCCCAGAGCACAGGCTGTGCCAGTCAGCCTGTGGCTATTTCCGAGGGCTCCGGCTCTGGGCTCCTTCTGGAGCAGGTCGAGTTCAGGCTAAACCAGGCCCATGCCCATCGCTCTTGTGTGAGAAAGGAGCTGGGGAAAGGGAAGGGTGACCACCACTATTAAACTACTCAGCAGTATGCTGCTAGATACATCATTCCTTCTGATTCCTCCACCCCCTCCCCTGTGCTCCGCAGGTACCATCACAGTTCACCTACAGAAAGACAGCCTCGGTCACCTCAGCCTGGTCGCCAATCCCCTGCGGGAGAACCGGGAGTCCTTCAAGGTCTCCACGGGGCCGGCAGCCGTGGCGATATGGCAGAAGCTCCAGCAGGCCAGTGGTAGTGGCACGGGGACCCTCTCTCAGTGGCAGCACGCCCAGCTGGCACACGCGCTCCAGGAGAGGTGAGGCCACTTGGTGGATGACAGACCTGGGAGCTCGTCCCCAGCGGGGACCAGCACTGCCCCCCCCCCACGCCAGGGTCCAGGGCGCCCAGAAAGCCGGGCGGAGCGCGAGAGCCCCAGTGAGGCTCTGTCAGAACTGTGACAGGAAGGGGCACCTCTTCTCCGTGCCTCTCTAGAGGGAGGGCTGGGGTGCTCACCAGGAACCTGGTGAGCATGCAGAGTCCCAGGCAGAGCAGGCACTCAGCACTGTTTGCATAATTAAATTCCTATTTCACGGAGACCATGAAGTATCTCTGGGGCAGCTGTGCAGAGCAGAAACCCCAGAAGAGCAGCGGTGAGGGAAGGGTGGCTCCTCTCAGAAACCACCTTTCCTCAGCAGACAAGGCGTAAGAGAGGCCTCGGCGTGCAGGCACCTCGGCACTGAGGGCCCCGGAGAGTCTCCAAGCCCTGGAAACTTGGGGACCTTTTTCAGATGAGAAGGATCCCTGGGGGGTTAACGTTCATGGGAAAACAAGAGCTCATACAAGGAAAGCTCCCTTCCCCGAGAAGCACTGCAGAGCTAAGTCGGGCTCAGTCAGGAAGCCAGGCCCATTGCCTCCGTTCATAGCGAGCCATGTGCAGCAGGCAGGAGAGCGGCCCAGGACCTACCCTCTCCCTCACTACACCCCCCCGCCCAACTGCATGGCACTTTGAGGGCTCAAGGGGAAGGCCTAAGCCCTACCTCCTGGCTCCTGCAACGGCTGTCCCATGGTGCCTGCCTCCGGTGAGACCATCAGAGGGCAGACAAGTGCCTTTGCACCCCCTCCAAAGGGAGGCTGCAGCTGGCCAGCCCAGGTGCTGGGACGGTGGTGGGCAGGAAGGGCATCTGAGGCCCCTCCGTGTCCTGGAGAGGAGCCAGGGGCCATCAGGGTCGGAGTCCCGCCCAGGAGGGCCCCTCTCCAGGCCTCGGGCTGGGCCCTGACTGTCCTGTGCTCCCTCCGAGGCAGCCCGGCCACTGCGCTCCTGAAGTCCGAGTTCCACCTCAGCACCCACGTCGCCTTCCTGGTGGAAGATGCTAACGGGAATCAGGCCAAGAGGGGGAGCTCGAACCCGTGGGGTCTGCACTGCCACCAGGCCCACCTGACCCGCCTCTGCACCGAGTACCCAGAGAACAAGCAGCACCATATCCTTCCAGCCTCCCTGCCACAGGGTGCCCAGGGCAGGAAAGTGAACCTATGCGGGTGGGGGTTTGAGGATTGAGTGGGGCATGAGGGAGACAGGAGCCCTCAAACCTGGGATCTAGAAAAAAATCAATTCTTTCCCCAAAACAAATCAGAGGTGATGTGAAAGCCAGACTGGGAACTGAGCAGAACCCAGTGCCCTGGTGGCCACGGCTGTGTCTGCCCCAGCGTAGGGGGCTCTGTGGGCAGATGGGAATGGTGACTGCCATGCTGGGTGGGGATGGTGGGGCCTCAGAGGGCTAGGTGGGTCCCCTCTACCACACCCTCCTTCTACCCCAAATTCTCCCCACAAGCTGATGGGAAGGGGGGAAGGCTCTCCCCTGAGGGAAGGCCATGGTGGACTTTAGGGGAGGCATCCTCCACCTCAGGCTGCCCTGTCTTCCGCTCCAAGTGACCCCTGTCCCCAGCTCCTCCCCTGCGCTCTGGTGTCCCAGGATTCGCTAAGACCCATCTGCAGCCCTAATCCCCCAGAAGCTTCAGCAGGATAATGCCTCCACTAAATTAATATTCCTGCAACTCATCTCCTCACAGAGACGGGCCCATTCAGTGAGTAGGGGTTTTAGCCTATTATTTCCTTCCATAAACTAAAGTGGGAGAGGCCTGCCAAGATTGCAGGCCTGTGTTTAAACTCCAACCTCAGCGTAAAGGGAGAAGCGCACCTGCTCACAGCTCCCCTAAAGTGGGCTTGTGAACGCAGCCCAGGCAGCGACCTGGTCTCTCCCTGGTGTGCATGGCCCCTCGCAGGAGCTGCCTGCCTCCCGCAGGCCACCTCTGGCCTCAGGACCTTCCTTAACCAGCGTGCCCAGGGTTCCTGCTGCTGGAAAACGTCGTGTCACAGTACAAGCACCCCTGCGTGCTGGACCTGAAGATGGGGACCCAGCAGCACGGGGACGATGCATCCGAGGAGAAGAAGGCCCGCCACATGACGAAGTGTGCGCAGAGCACCTCGGCCTGCCTGGGTGTGCGCATCTGTGGCATGCAGGTAGGTGGCAGGGGCCCGGCAGGCTGGGCACCCAGCATGTCCAGGTGGGCACGATGCTGCCACCCAGACACCAGGCTATGGGGGAGCATCAGAGGAGGCAGCCGGGCGCCCGTCTTCCCCAGGGAAATACATCCTGTCTAATATGCTGGTCTTTAAAGAACACCTCCCAGGACAGTGGTGCCAACAGTTTTAGGCAGCTGAGACCACAGTGGCCACACGGTCCTGCCCACGTGGAGAGCAGCCACGTGGAGAGCAGAGCTCTGAGGGCAGTGTGTGTGTGCAGGGGCTGGGAAGACGGAAGGAAAAGTTTTCTGTTGATTCTGAGTTCTCTGACTATAAAGCTGAACTCTTCCTTCCCGGATACTTACCATACGCAGTTTGTCTCCAAGTTGTGTTTTTATTTTTTAAATATATTTTTATTGATTTCAGAGAGGAAGAGGGAGAGAAACATCAATGATGAGAGAGAATCATTGATCAGTTGCCTCCTGCACGCCCCCCACTGAGGACTGATCCCACAACCCGGGCATGTGTCCTGATAAACTTGACCTTCTGGTTCATAGGTCGATGCTCAACCACTGAGCCATGCCGGTGGGCATATCTCTGAGTTTTTATTAGATGTTCTCTCTTCTTACACCACTTTTTCTGCTTCTTGCTATTTATTCTGGTTAACAAAATGGGAAGTTACAACCTAAGCTCAGGCAAAGGGACGATTACTTTTTGCTGCCCCAGACTCTGCACTTTGTTTGTGCTGCTCTGGTGTGGATCATGCGGAGGCCACAGACAGGAGGAAATAAACATTCTCCATTGGTTTGCTTTTACAATCTATCCACCAAAGCCAGACACGGGGTGATGGGAACGTCACGCACTCCTTAATTGAAACTGCCGCCTTGAAGCGGAAGCTGAGTCTGTAAATTGGCTGCATAGATGCCCCTTGAAAGGCTTGGAATACAGCCTCAGGAGCACATGTGTGATGAGCTGGGGTGTAAATGGAATCTCTCTGGACCCTCTGAAACGGATCTGATTTATTTAGAAGATGGTGCCTGGCATGTATTGCTGATGGCTAATTTAGCAGCCAGTCCCCAATCCTCCAATGACAACACCATGTCTATTATATCCTTCTGACATCTTTCAACACTGGTTTTCTGTAAACATATCATGTAATCTGAAGGCAGGGAAGGCCTGAGAAACTGTGTTGGCCAGGTACACGCAGCCCCTCCCAGGTGTGCCAAGCAGTGACATCATTCTCTGGCTTGGCCAGCTACTGGCCTCAGGTCAGCCTCTGTTGCTGCCACCTGTGCCATCTGCATGAAGTGGGGGCCCCTGCCACTGTCCCCCATCAATGCCTGTCTTCCCTGCTCCCATCTGGTGGCCCAAACATGACAGGGGAGGGGAGAGAAGCTGGTACCAAGGCGAGGAGCCACAGCCCAGAGCTGCTGGGCCCCTCTCTCCGCTACCCAGGCTCCCCTCAGCTGCATGGACACCCCCAAACTCCATCTACACCTGATTTAGCCTGTCTTTTATCTTCAAAATATTCACCCCACTCTTCCTCAGAGCCATTCTTGTTTCCTTAGAATCCCCAGAGAAAGGACTTCATAAACTTCATTGGGGAAATTGAATCTAGTTGGCTTCCCAAAGCCATTTGGCTGTGATTTCAGATTCCTACTAAACCAAATCCTAACTTGGGTTTGCTGATATTTGAGGAGGGTTGAAGCCAGGGTTTAAGTCACAGTTTAGGGTTGACATTGGAAATTTGCATGAAAGGAGATCCAGCCTTTTCCTCAGGGGTGGGGGTCGCCTCTTAGGGTGAAGGGTCACTAGCCCTGGATCCCCATTGGAACTTGTGCAGGAAGCAGTGCAGATTAAAGATGAAGGGTACACAGGGAAAGCTCCGAGTTCTGTGTGTCTCAGCATCCTTGCCCTCCCCCCACCCCCCACCCCACTCCCACCCAGGACTGTTTATGTCATGTCAGCTTGTGACACTGAGCTGGGCAGGTGTACTTTTTTGTAATTTCCTCATTTTCTCTTTCTTTTTCTTAACATAAGGTTTATCAAACTGATAAGAAGCACTTTCTCTGCAAAGACAAGTACTATGGAAGGAAACTCTCCGTCGACGGGTTCAGACAAGCTCTCTATCAGTTCCTACATGACGGGACCCGCTTCCGGACAGAGCTGCTGGGGCCCATCCAGTGCCAGCTGCGGGCCCTCCTCTCAGTCATCAGGAGCCAGAGTTCATACCGCTTCTACTCCAGCTCCCTCCTGGTCATCTATGATGGGCAGGAGCTGACAGAAAGAGCCCCGGGCAGCCTGCACCCTCAGGATGCTCCCCAGCCACCACCTGGCAGCTGCCCCGGAGGCCTCCCCAAAGTTGACATCCGGATGATCGACTTTGCTCACACGACATACAAGGGCTCCTGGAATGAGTGCAGCACCTATGAAGGACCAGACCCGGGCTACATTTTCGGCCTGGAAAACCTCATCCAGATCCTGCGGGACATCCAGGAGGGACAATGAGACGTGGCGGCCATCCAGTCCCGCAGCACAGTATCCAAAGAGGCCTATTGTAGCCAGGATAGTCTAGACACCCCTTAGACGTCTTTGTAATAATCATAGCTACATCCAGGAGCCATCAGTCCCATGGCAGGCTGAGTGAAGAGCTGCTGAAGAAGGCAGCTCTGAAGATAACTCATACTCCTGGCATCTCATGCTAATGCTGGTTACCCAGACTGGATGGTCCAGGTGAGATGGCGCGTGAGTTAGAGGCAACATTACAGCGAGACTCTGCAGTGTTTGCATTTAATATGCTTTCTTGTCATGCTGCCGTCCTGGCAAGCTGTGAGGCAAATCTTCACTTGAAGAGGGGCTCCCGGTCATGGGTCTGCCTCATGCTTGCCCTGTGCCAAAGGCAGGCAGAGGTGAAGAACACCTCTCACCTTCCTAAGAGGCACTGCAAGAGGGCAGGGTGAGTGGTACAGAGCTGCCCATCTCACCAGCTGCATGCCAGGTTCTGCATGAACAGGACAACCCCTGCAGCACTAGCAAACCAGCACCCAGAGCTCCACTTGCGCTTATGGAAGAAAGGACTCTTTCTGGACTTCCAAGTACCTGCTGGAAGAAGCCATTCTGCCAGAACCTGGCGGTGAAATGCAGCTTTCAGGGGAGGTGGGATGTGCATGAGGAGGAGCCACTGGTATTAAGCTACACGCTCAGCTTTCTGTTTGTTTATGGGGGGGAGGGGGAGTCAGAAGTGAGAAGCCTGGAGGACTGAGGAAACCAGGCGCAATGTTTACAAGACCGGTGGGTGGACAAGTATAAATGTGGAACAAAGAGCAACTGCTTCTAATTAATTCCTTCTTCAGCAGTGTGCAAACTATTAGAATGCTCTTGAGTCGAGCACTGAGATGCATCACCCAATTAGGAAAATAAATTTGTTAATAAAATTGCTGAGGTCATCAGTGATTATTTGGTGTGCCTTATTACCCTTTCTGTTTATTCTGATTATCATACTGTACGCTGGCTCCAATTTATGAGTGCCTAGAGTAATCAGCAAGAACAGTTCACCGATTTCCTGCAATTCCTTGGGGGCCCGGTGGGAAATGGTAATAAAAGATTTGCATGCATCTACAAGGCAGGCACCAGGCTTCCCTGTGAACCTTATACAATGCAAAACTAAATAATTTCTTTATTCTTGTGGCTAATTACCATCAATTTTCTAAAACCCATACTATTAGAAAGAGTAGCCTGGCTAACAAAAAACTTTCGTTTAATTTTGTGATACATTATATGAATTTCAAAGCAAGTTAACTTCCCTACTTATGTTTGGCTGAGGTAATGACAATTAATTTGCATGCTCTGTGCCCATGGCAGCAGAGCTAAGTCAAAGCCTGTTGGGTGGCAAAAGGAGTCAGCCAGAAACTAAATATTTGCTAATTTCAAAATGAAGCCCTAAATACTGCTTTTTCTGAGCCACTTCGCTACTTGAGAACCTGGTCCCATATCAACCAACTCCAAAGCTTCCTAGCGTAGTTCCCGATTCCTTAGCCATCAGCAGCCTGGGTGTTGTGGGACTTGCCCGAGGATGAGGACGAGGTGGGAAGGGTCTGCTGGAATCTAAGTCTTTCCGGGCTGGCCACCCCGTCACTAACTGAGCTGTACCCACTCTCTGAGGTGTCTCCCTATTCCTGCCCACATGATGCCCCCTCTCTTGGCTACTCCTTTACCCCACAGTGCCCTTCACGTCTGGCCTTCCTCCTCCTCTAGCACTCATTCGAGGCCCAGCCCAAATTCCCACCTGCTCCTGAAAAGGCCCCTATCAAAAATGTAGTTTTTTGCAAGGGACAAAGTTGGCACAGCTTTAGACCATTCTTATTGGACTGCAGGACTCAGAAGAGTCACCATGGCCCAGAAATCTGGATAAGCTTTGCAGATTCAACAACACAGCTGAATAAGCCCACCCAATTATTGCAAATCTGGCCTAAGGGAGAAGAACAGGAATTATGGAAAAAAGAGGTGGGGGTATGTATGTATTTGGCCTGCAATCTGAGTTTACTTAAAGATGACAAAGCCCAGATGCAGTCATCAGCCAGGGTCCTTGTATGGAAAATCAGCTCCTCCCTGCTGCTTCTGCTCAGCACTGTGGAGGATCCAGCTCTGGGGAGCTTGTATTCTCATTGATGAAGCAAGAATCACACACATGAACTGACAACAAACCACACAGACATTTTCCACTGGACAGGGTGGATCTGTGTGGTGCAGAGGAGCAATCCTGAAATTTAAAGCTGAAGACGTTTGCTGAGAGCAGTTGTTCCAGAAACTGCTGGAGGAGGCCAGACTTCATCTATACCCTGAAGGCTGACTGGTGGGGAGGGGCTGGGAACTTGTGGGGTTGGGGAGTGGAGTGAAGGAAAAGTCTGGCATGTTCATGAGTCCACAGACTCATGAATAAGGTTTTGTGACTGGGAGTAGTAGAAATGAAGAGTAGAAAAATAGAGTGAGCCTGATGGTGGAGGCACTTAAAAATCTGGCCAAGCAGCTCATTCATTTGTGAGTTCTGTAATCAGTCCTTCCTTCCTTTCTTCCATCTATCCATCCAAGAAATATTTTCTGAGTGCCTGGTACATACAGCCTAGTGCTAGGGCCTGAGTAGGAAACAAGAAAGTGTGAGGATCAAGATGTCATCCTTACACAACTTTAGACTTAGCGAGAGTAAAGATTCTCATGGGAAAACATCACAGGTGCTCCATAGGGTGTGGGGCACCTGCTCAGCTGTGCAAATGCTGGTTACCCAGGTAACCAGCTCTGGGTGCTGGTTTGCTAGCGCTGCAGGGGTTGTCCTGTTCATGCAGAACCTGGCATGCAGCTGGGTGAGATGGTGCAAATGCTACCAGGAGAACAGAGGCTGCCCCATGGGGTGGTCATGGGGGTGGTAGTTGAGCTGTGCTTTGAAAGAGAGGCAAGTCTGAAAGGTGAAAAATGGCAGGTGTTCCAGGAATGGATTTAGCACGGGATTGGGGACTCCAGCATGCAGTTCAGGGATGTAGTCTGTGTTGGCCAATGGAGGTTGATGTACAGGGGCACCAAGAGAGGATAAGATGGAAAAGGAGAAATCCCAGAACATGAGAACAGAAAAGACCTCAGAACCTTCCCCTTCTACAGTTCCCCTTGCCTGGAGCACCTAAGAGCCTCCCATACCAGGAGGCTCCCAGACTGGGGAGCTCTCTTCTTTTTTTTTTAAACTGAAAAACACACAGGTATTAGAGTAAACTAGCTTTATGACAAACAATCTCCAATACCAGTAGCTTAACATTACAATCCAATGTAGTTGTCAGAGAGCTTCTGAACCACATCCGGGGACCCAGGCCCCTTCCATCTGTGACTCCACCATCTTCACTCACAGGGCCTAAACGTTAGACAGCATGGGGAAGAACATGCCATGGGCAAGAACCAGTCGTGTGGCCTTTCCCAGATACCAAAGGGCTGAGATGTAGTTTAACTGTGTGCCTACAAAGAGGAAGTGGGTTTGATGAGAATCCAACCTCTACCATGACCTCTTTCTCCATAACCCTCATGTTAAAGTGATATCTGACTTAAGAAAGGAGAAACATGCCCTTACTGGTTTGGCTCAGTGGATAGAGCGACAGCCTGCGGACTGAAGGGTTCCAGGTTTGATCCCAGTCAAGGGCATGTACCTTGGTTGCGGGCACATCCCCAGTAGGGGGTATGCAGGAGGCAGCTGATCGATGTCTCTCTCATTGATGTTTCTAACTCTCTCTCCCTCTCCATCCCTATAAAAAAAACAATAAAATATATTTTTTAATAATAATAAAAAAAAACAAAGGGAGAAACAGGGACAGGAAGAACCAGAGGGAGCATGGGGGACAGCAGGGCCTGGCAGTACCAGAGCTGAAGTTCTGATCCTCGCCATATCCTCATGTGGTGAGTGTGCCCTGAGTCTGGTAGATTTACTAGCATGTCCCCGATCTGCTTCCTTATCCGTCCCACAGAAACTCTGGTCCTCAAGACAGGTGATGTGGAAGAGCAACCTGCTCCTGACCTCCTCAGGGGCAGTACAAGGCAGCCTGGAGAGTCACCCAGCTCCACCTCTGTGGTCTGGTGTCGCCTGTGCACTGAAGAGGGAGCCAAAGAACAGAATGTTAATTCAGCTTCTCCATAACGCAATGTCATCGGGAAGCCCTGGGCTCTGGGCAGCACCCTGGCAGCCCCATCTCTCTTGCCAGCTGCATGGAGCCTTTGAGCCCATGCTGGAAAGGGCAGGAAGCAGTCTCATAAAACACTCATCAGTAGCTCTTCAAAATGATCTAAACTCTGACTTGATTTAAATCTGCATCCTCTGTGGCCAAACACATAAAACACAAAATGAGGGAAAGATCTAAAATGAAGGCATGGGTGCCAAGAATTAGAGGGGAAGGAGGGAGGGAGGGAGGGAGAGAGGGGAGGAAGGAGGGAGGGAAGGAGAAAGGGAGAAAGGGAGAGAGGGAGGGAGGAAGGGAAAAGGGAGAAAGAAAAGAAGGGAGGGAGGAGGGAGGGGGGAGGAAGGGAGGAGGGAGAAAGGGAGGAAGACAGAGTGGGGGAGGGAGGAGGGGGGAGAGAGGGAAGGAAAGGGGAGGGAGGAAAGGAGAAGCAGCTCTGGGCAATGCCATGCTGTGCGCACCAGGCAGGCTGTCTGCAGCACCAGCTGGGTCTTCTCAATACCATTGCTCAGAATGGCTCCTTTCCCACTCAGCTGCCCTTAAAAGGGACAAGAAGTTTGACAGCTTATCCAAGAACAAAACCCAGAAGCTCCTATTTGCCCTTCGCCTTGCTCCCACAGCCTCTGAAAATGAGAGGCCTATGGGAGCAGGGGTGAGGGTGGGAACAAGTGGGTGAGGAGACCTGGCTTTCTATTCTCATGTTCTCTCTTAATTCTTAGGGAGGACCACCCTGAGTCAGGCCTTGGGCTAGAGTGACTAGTGCTGAGGAGAAGGGCCTGAAGGGGTGGGGCTGCAACTTTAGCTGCAGCCCAGGCTCTCCCCCATCCCCCCGCCCCCGAGGTCTCTATGGGGTACATAGACCAGAGAGCAGAGTGAAGGGAGGGCAGTAGAGCCAGGGGCAGATGACAAGATAGTCAACAGGGCCCGTGGCTCTGGAGTTGACAGAGTGCACTTCATGAGTCCCCGAGGCCATCCCAGTACCCCTCAAATCCCTGTGTGTCCTGAAAAGAGCTCTCCTCCACAAAAGGCAGCAGCCACTTTTAAGGGGATGGCTCGGATGCAGATCCCAGCCCACTTCTTATAACACATCTGGGTGTAGCAGCCAATCAACTCCTCTAGGTAAGTAAATTGAAAGAAGAAAATCAAGCAATCAGGCCTTACAATATAGCTAAGTATTTAATTATTTTTAAATGTTTGCATTACTAACACCAGCATCACAAAATGACATTTTTACTTTCTAGCGATTTACATGTGCAATTCGGCATCTTAATTACTGAGGCCATCATAACTGAAAACCTGAAACCAGCTCTCTCCCTCCCCTCGCCTCCCCTGGCTGATGGTGCCTTGTTTCTTGGTCACAGCTCCAGAAAGCCCACGTACCCCTCCCAGGGGCTCCGCAGATGAGCCATGGTGAGATTTTCAAGGAGCCAGGAGGGGGCTGCATTCTCTGTGGAATGAGTGAGAGCTGGCACATGGGTGTTAAAAGGGTCATCAACTCCCAGGGGGCTGGCACTGGCCAAGCCACATCTGGGCAATGCCTATGAATGTGCCCAGAATGGCACTGGGTCCCATAAGCCAGTGAGCCCAGACTTGGCTACAACCACCCACGGAGACATGGGGGTAGGAGGGTTGGGGACACATAAAGCAAACCAGAGAGGACCCTCCAGCCCCTCAGGACACTCTGACTTGCACAGAAACACATCATGCATGCAGTTCACAACCTGAACGCTTCAAGGAGGCCAAAGAGAGCAACAGCATGAACTCTGAAGCCAGTCTGCTGGGGCTCAAGCCCAGGACCTGCCATTTACCAGCTGGCAGCCTTGGCAAGTTCGTAGCCTCTCTGTGCCTCAGTTTCTACCTCTGAAAAATGGAGACCATCGTGGTACCTATCTCAGAGCCACTGTGTGAACTAAATGAGTCAGTGTGTGTAAGGCATCGGGAACAGCACCTGGCTCGTAGCAAACATGCAGTGTTAACTGATCACTGTGAGTTCCACTTTAAGATGAAGAACTGAAGCTCAGAGCAGTTAAATAACCCACCCCAAACTGACTGCCCCTCTGCCTGGAAGCCCCTCTTGCCCCTCGGGGGAGTAAGGTCTCTCACACAGAAGCCCCTCCATTACCTAGATCCCTCTCCCAACTCTCTGACTTGATCTCTCCCTGACACTAATCACATCTGGAATTATCTTGTTCCGTTAGTGAATGACTTCATACATACAAAGCACTATTACCATGGTGAGTGCATGCTTGCTTGCTGTCTCACCCCACTTAAAGGCAAAGCTCCCAGAATAGGGCCCTTGTCAGTCTCACCCACCACAGTGCAGGTTGGTCTCATGGGTGTGTGACCTGTGAAGGTTTAATTTTCTCTATTATTGTCCCGAAATTCTTAATAATTTTTTAATAAGGAGCTTCACATTTTCATTTTGCATGGAACCCTCATAAAATATACAGATCAGTCCTAGATGAATGAATGAAGGAATGAATGAGTGAATGAATGAATGAACAAGCCCACATTCCAACCCAGGATCAAAGTCTCACTACTAAACCACCAAGACAAAAGCACTCCTCTGGTAGGGGGAAGAGAGTTGCACAGGTAAGTCTGAACCAGGGACCTACCCTGACCACAAGATGCTTGCTGGGCTGGGGGTGCAGGGGAGGGGGGCCTTCAAAGGAGGTTTCCCCTGGCATCCAGCTCTTCTCAGCCTCTCACTGCACCTGGGCTCAAGGGGGTGAAAACCATTCACTGCCACCTAATGTTGCTCTTCCTCTTGCCGAAGACAGAGGGACCCCGTCCCTGCCTCCCAGGAGCTGTCCTGAGCTAGCCCTGAGCCATGTTCTGCCTAGGTGCGGGGAGCTTGACAGTAAATAGATGCAACCCTGGCTCCTTGTGCCATGGGGCAGCCAAGGATGGAGCAGGAGGTACAGTCGGGCTGCAACATGGTGGGGGAGCCCTTGTGTGCATTTCCACTCCCCTTAACTCTCTTTACCTCAGGTGGGCAGCCCTTCCCTGAATTCACTGCAAGTGGGTGTTGCACACACTGGGTCCCCAGAGGTTCTCATTCAATAGATCTTCACTCTTACCACCTCCAGAACAGCACAAAGCTGTTCCTTGTTAAAATCTACCATTGATCTCTCTTCAAATCAGCCTCCTCCCTCTTCCTCTCTCTCTGGATCCTGCACCCGTCCTGGCTCTGAGGCTCAGTGTCCTCCCATTCCCAGTTCCCAAATCCTAACCATCCTTCAAGACCCAGGCAAAGGCCATTTCCTTCAGGTGCGCCCCGATCTCTCTCCCTTGCTCCCTGAGCAGCTAGAAGTCTTTCTCCAAGCTCCCCAGCACTCTCACGATTCAGTGTAAGGCCTCAGGCTCTGAACTTTGGGTTTTGGCTGTATATTCACCCCCCTGCTCAAGGCGGGAGTCTCCTGGACAAAGTACGGGGTGAGAGGAAAGGCTTGGGGAGCCAGGTGCTGCAGCCTGGGAAGCCTGGCTAATGCAGGACAGCGGGCGCAGAGGGGCTGAGGCTTTCTCAAGAAAAATCTGTAAGGTGCGGGTATCTTTGGAAAGAAAAATGGGGACAGTCCACACGTAAATGTAAAGTGAATGCTTGGTTTTAAAAAACCGTTTTTCTAAGTTTTTTTTGCTACAGCTGGGAAGGAGGGGGCGCTGGGAGGGACAGGCCGAGGAGCACTGAAGGAGGAGTTGTGACAGAGTACCGAGTGGCAGCCACAGGTACAGGGGCTGCGAGGAGAGAATGCGGCAGGAGGTGAGGTGCGAGCCGCGAGTGCACAATGCAAGATTAAGTTCAAACACATCTTCATCCCATAACAACCTGTATCTGCATGCAAATATATTCATTTATGCAAATTAGCACTGTTCTCCCAGGAGGGATTTTTAGTCTGGAGCTTTTGCAGTCATTGAAAAAGAGGAGCCAAGCTGTCCCTGGGGTTCTTCACGTCGGACTTGCCCCTGGTTGCTGGACCGGTTCCAAGGAGAGCGCGGGATGGTTAAGTCTGCTCGCAGAGACAGGCCAGCAGCGCCCCTGTCGGAGAGCCGGGGAGCCCCTAGGGTGCGCATGCTCACTCCACCCTCTGCCCCGCTTTCAGGAAGCCTGCGGGCCTCAGTGCGCAAGCGCCGGATGACTCCTCCCTCAAAGGCGGGGACAAGCGGGGCCCAAAATGGCGGCCAGCCGCTACCGGCGCTTTCTTAAGCTCTGTGAGGAATGGCCAGTGGACGAGACCAAACGGGGCCGGGACTTGGGCGCTTACCTGCGGCAGCGGGTAGCACAGGCGTTTCGGGAGGGAGAGAACACCCAGGTGACCAGACTGTGGGGTCCGCCTTCGGCGGGAGGCGGTGGGGCGAGGGGAGGAAAGAACGAGGTAGGGGTGGGCTCTACTAGTTGGCCGGCGGCGATGGCCGCGCATGCGCGTGCCTTTCCTCCGTGGAGGCGCGTGCGCGCGGACCCTACTATCTCGGGGAACCTCGGAGAGCGACGACTTACTTCTCAGTGCTCTCCTCTAGCTACACCTGGGAATTATCGGAGAAGCTTTTTAAAAATCCACCAATGTCCGCAGCATTCAGCAATATTAAATCAGCATCTCTGGGATAAAACGCTCTCCAGATGGTTCAAGGTGCAGCCAGGTTGAGACCCACACCACCAGTCGTGGATGGTGACAATTGTAGTCCTATTTTTCCCCTTACCTCGCAGTGTTGTGCACTTACCGAGCGCATCCGCACGGACCTCTGCAGGCCCCTCCAAGCTTTTACATGCTCCCCAGCCCCTGTAAGTCCGTGCAGCAGGTGTGCGCCCTCGGCCATACTCCCGTGTGAGTCCTAGACTTACCGTCTTGCTCTCCTCTGGGTTGCTGCAGCACGGAGATTCATTCATTTGTAGATTCGGTATTTATTGAGCACCCACTATGTGCCAGGAACTGTGCTAGGTGCTGGAGAAACAGCAATGAATCAGGTGAGGTCTTACCACATGAAAATTAAATTTACATTTTAGTTCTGGACAGAATAAGCAAGGATACATACATAAGGCAGTCTAGGTAAGTATGACTGACCCTTGAACAACTTGGGGTTAAAGACACCAACACCTACCTCCAGCAGTTGAAAATTCACATCTAACTTTTGACACCTCCACCTGGAAAAAAAATAACCTACTATTGATTGGAAGCCTTACTGATAACAGTCAACATATATTCTGTATATTATGTTTAAAGTAAGCTAGAGAAAAGAAACTATTAATAGAAAATGATAAGGAAGAGAACATACATTTACAGTACTATACATATTTATTGAATACTAGAGGACCGGTGCACGTGCACCCGTGGGGTACCTCGGCCTGGCCTGCAGGGATTGGCCAAAACTGGATCTCCAACATCTCCTGAGGGGTCCCAGATTGCCAGAAGGCAGTTCTTGGGTGATGCACCCTGGAATTGGATTCCCTCCTCTATGGTTCCAGGTGAGTCACCCAAGAACTGCAGCTGCCAAGTCACAGCAGCTCAGCAGCTTCTGTGTTGAGTGTCTGCCCCCTCGTGGTCGTTGCGCATCATAGCTACTGGCCGGTTGCTTAGGTTTTTATATATATAGATATGGTCCCATGTATAATTGGATCTGTGCAGTTCAGACCTGTGTTGTTCAAGGGTAAACTGTTATGATATATAATAGAGTAGCAGCCCTGGCCAGTTTGGCTCAGTGGATAGAGCGTCAGCCTGCAGAGTGAAGAGTCTTGGGTTTAAGTCCTAGTCAAGGGCATGTACCTCAGTTGCAGGCTCTATCAGCACTGGTCAGGGTACATGCAGGAGGCAATCAATCAATGTGTCCCTCTCACATTGATACTTCCCTCTCTTGCTCCCCCCCCCCCCCCTTAAAAGTCAGTGGAAAAGTAGTAAAAAAAATTGAGTAGCATGATAAAGGGATAATATTAGTTATGATAGTCAAATAAGGCCATACTAAGGAGGTGCCACACAGATTACACCTAAGGGGAGAAGAGCCAACTACAGAGCATTTCAGGCTGTGCAAGGTCATAAGGCAGGAAGCAGATGTTAGAGAACAGCAATAGTAGCTGGAGGATAGTGAATGAAATGGAGTTTGCTAAGAACTGAGGTCAGACAAGCCAGGCATGGTAGGATCTTATAGGCTGTGGTTAAGAGTTAGATTCTGTTATAAGGCCCTTGAAAAGCCATTGTGGATGGGTGTTTAGGGGACTGGTGTGACCTAATTTGTGTTTTTAAAAAAGACTACTCTGGTTGTATGTGGGAAATGAGTTACAGGGACATGAATAAAACAAGCCTGGAGCAAAGGCCACCATAGTAGCTCATGTAAGAAAAGGTGGTGGATTGGTAGCCTAGGCAAGAAAAGGGGGCAGTACAGGGATGAAGGGTCTGGATTCCAATTGGCAATGCAAAGGCTGCATCAACAGGGCTTGCTGATATAGTGGATATGGAGGAAGAGAATGAAGAACCAAGGGTAACACCTAGATATTTTTGGCCAGAGCAACTGGGTGAAAGGTGGTACCATCTACTGAGATGGGAAGGACTAGATGAGGAACAGGTGGGGTGTGGAAAAAAACATCTCAAGTTTGATGTAGACATGTTAACTTGAGATACCGAGTAGACTTAACTTCCAAGTGTAAATGTCAAGTAGGCAGTGGGATATCTGAGCCTGAGGCTAAGGCAGAAGTCAGCCATATGAAACGTGATACACATACACACAGCCTGAAGAAATGACTTTTACAAAGTTTAACCATGACCTATCAAAGCAAGAACTTGTTTGTTGTTCTTTTGTTTTTGTTTGCAACTTAGCCCAATACAGAGCCAATCCAGCCCACCTAGTGGAGCAAGAACTTGTCCAGTGATATCATTGAAACCCATCACCGAATGGGTGGTGGGCATGGATGGAGTGGCTCAGAGCTAGGGGAAGAGGATTTGCAGGGGTCACACTACACTGAGGGCCATCATACCTTTTGGTCTTCGCTGTCCCAAAGCATAAAGATCTTGTTGGCAAGGATCATATCAAGTCCTAACTCTGTAAACCCCATAGCCTTTCTAGGACTCTACTCCCTACGTAGTTTTAATGTGAACTTCCTGAGAAAGAATGCCATTTTTATCCCTGCGTTCCCCGTAAAAGACATTGGATAAATATCTGAATACATAAATGAATGGTTATGGCTGATGAGACATATGATTGGAATCGAGTTGCACGTGTAGCAGAACTAGATGGAGATGAAGTGAGGAGAAAGAGGGGAATATTTGTGTGTCCTGTGAAGTTGAGAGGTGAGAATTGAGTTGAGAACTTACTGTGGGGCACTGCAGGAACCACAGATGAGGGTCAGAATCAGGCTCTTCCCTGTACCCACAGCACCCTCATTCTGCCATCATCAGGATCCTCCTGACCTCTTCTCTGTCTCCTTGTCGTTGTGGGCAAGAGGCCTGTATTCAAGAAGCTGACAGTTGGGCAGACATGACTTTCCCTCTGATGAAATTCAAGTAGTGAACGCAGCCAGCAGAGAGGCCAACGTAGGCTACATCCTTGGAGAGGTGTGAGAGTGTCACATTCACTTACTTGACTGAGTCTAAGACAAGCCAGAAAAGGAGGATAGAACGTTCTCTTCTGGGATTGTCATCATGTCTCACCTAGGGAAATAGCTCTGATGAGTGGAAGGCCCACAGATAGGAGTCATGGCCTCAGATGCCTGTCCTGGCTCAGGCCATGGCTCCAGAGCATGACACATGCATCCCAGGGCATCATGGTGGCAGCAGGCACTTTCCTCGTGACCACTGACCTGGTACTTCATCCTGATGTCACCTGAGAACATGCTTGGGCTTAGTAAGTCTTTGGCCAAGTTTGAAGGGAGCAGCCCCTCTGGAATTGCAAACAGCACCTCTAGGCTCTCACGGTGACTCCTTGGGCCAGTTATAAAGACCTTGAGGAGAAAGGTGGTCAGGCATTAGACCCGGTTATATCTGATTAGAGTGGAGCTCCCCCGAATTATGCCAGAAAGACAGGCCCGGAAGGGAGGCAGCTCTGTTCCAAAGCCTTTCTGTTCCTCAAGAAGTGAGGGGCGGGCAGACTCATGGCCTCCTCTGTCTTGACCATAACACTAACGACTTTTGCTCACATGATCTCATTTAATTTAATCCTGCGTGCAGCTGAGTGAAATAGCCATTGCTATTTCCATTTTACAGGCCAGGAAACAAAAGAGAAAATAAAACAAGTTACTCAGGGTCCTCTGGGAGCTAAGTGGCCGGACCAGCTGTCCTGGCCTGCTCCAGCATGGCCTCCGTGGTGCCAGGTGACTCCTCAGCTGCTGACCACCTGAGTTATTTCTTCTTGTCAGGCCCCTTCTCCCATAAACTTCAGGCCATTCTCCTCCCCTCATTCCTTGCTCAGACCTTTTCAGACCATGCAGTTCAAGCAAAGGATGAAACATCTCCCTTTGTTGACCCACCTGCTTTTCTTTGGTGGAAAGCAGGGACACACCAACACCCCTTACACCCTCTTGTGCGGCCCTGTTTGCAGGGTTTGCCCCTTTGAATACATTTTCCTGAAGAGAACACATATTCCCTGCAGCACCGAGAGCTTAATAAAAGAGTCCCAACATGGGGGAGGTGGCAAACACTGTCATTGACTTAAGTGCAGGGAAAGGAGCAAATCCTTCTAATGAGCTCATTAGGTGACAAGCAGCTTCCTAAAGAGCCCTGCCTACACCTCAGCACCCACTCTCTGATGTGGGCACAGCTCTTAGGAACTGCCTGGAAAGGGGCAGCAGGAAGGAGCTCACCTGCCAGTGGGTTCTGGGTGCTACCCAGGTTCCAGGACTTGTTGGCTCATTGAACGAAGTTGAACTTGGTCTTGGGCTTGCAGTAACATAAATGACATTCCCACTCTCAGAGCAGAATTCAGAGGTTACACATAGTCTTGTTTTCTGAGTTGCCCAGTTGAGGCCTGTTCTGCGGCATTCTGCAGTGTGGCAGGGACCTGGCAATGGTGGCGCCTTCTCAACGTTGCTCACTGCCATGTGTGGGCCCCCTGAAGCCAAGCGTTTGAGGAATGGCCCAAAGACAAGTTATGCTCTTTTCAGCTATAATATTGAACCCGCTGCAGGACAAGAGTTGTGAGAGAATGAGTGGGGTTGGAGTGGGGAAGGCAGGTGGGACCAGGCTGGCACTTCTATACCTGTGCTCCTAGAGCAGGGCAGGGAACTGCCTGGCCAAGGCATCAGGGGTGAGATAATGAAATGTTGCACGAAATATAGCAGGCTAGTTTTTTTATTTTATATTTTAGCAGGTGATTTTTAAGTTGATTATTTTGTACTAGAGGCCTTCTTTCCCCTGGCTGCTGGCACCGCCTTCGCTCTGGTCCAGCGCCCTCTTTCCACTCTGACCTGGAGCCACCTTTCCACCTTTCCACGCTGCCCAGAGGCCTGCAGCAGCTGGGGTAGTGCAGAACACCTGCATCATCACCATGGCAAGCGTCCTGCCCTACCACTGGCCCCTCAGTGCCCACATATGCAAATTACTCAGCCATCTTTGTTGGGTTAATTTGCATACTCACTCATGATTGGCTACTGGGCATCACGAAGGTACAGTCCATTAATACGTTACTCTTTTATTAGGTAGATGGCTGGTGAATGATGATGTATTCAAATGGCCCTTGGCCTAGAAGGTAAACTCACTTTCAGTGAGTTTCCACCTTACTCAGAAATATTGGGCTCTGCCTACTGCCTCCTGGACTAGTGGCAGGCAGCTCTGTGAGGCCTTCATTGCCCTCTAGTCCCTGGTTCTAACCTATGTTTCCCCTCTCACCACACCTAGCACATGCCCTGCCTCAGCAAGGGTGTCTTCTCATTGCCTCCCAAATCGGCCATAAAATTAGTGGTCCTTAGCCTGTGAGAATCTAGTGTACTGTGAGTACCACTGTCCTCCCTGCAGAATCATGGCTTGCTAAGAATGTGGTGGCTTCCCAGGTCCTTGAAGCACTGCTTGGCTCACGACCCTGCCTGCCGGAAACAGCCTTGTGCCTTCCTTTTCCTCCTTTTCCCAGTCACTCCTCTGAGCCCATTACATCCATGCCCAGATATAGCTCTAAAGTCTACACCCCTCAAAGTGACGGAATCACTGCCCCTCATTCTGCACTGTCACTGCAGTGGAACATAAGGCCTCCCAGCCACGGGTGCCCATTGGCCAGGCCTGGCGACCTGCTTCCCACTCTGATCTGTACCCAGCACTCAGTTACAGGCCATGTTTGATTTCTTAATTCGCGCCAATCTTGTCTCAGTGATTGCAGTTTCTCCAGAGCTGAGGCTGGGTCTCATGTCCTCCCACAGCCTCCTAGCGGAGCATTGCATAATAGGTGCTCAAAGGGAGTTGGCTCCCATAACTCAGTGAGCTCATTTCAGAAGTTCATTACCAAAGTCATGACAACCGTTACCCGTAGATCCTTCTGGACTGGTGCCAGCTCTGTCTTAACTAGCAAAGCAATTTGCATCACCCTTTCCCAAAAGCGCTTATGAGCCCCTTTGTGTGACTGGAATAGGGGCCGCTATACCAATTGCTGTCACCACCCAAAATTCAATTTTGAAAACCAGAGTCCATGCCTGTGGTGCCAATGTATTTGTTAAGTATAAAAGTTTAATATGGTAAAGAGAAATCTACTGATGGCTGAGCAGGCGAAATGCAAAGGAGCAAAAATAGAGCCATGGAGGGCACTTTGTCAGTTGAACATGAATTTTATTCACATTTCGGGAGCAGAACTGACTTTTTCTTAATGTGCCACTTGCCTTTTTTAGCAGCTATGCTCTTCGTCCCAAATGCCCTCGATCTCATTAGGTGTGAATACAAATCGGTCATTTAAAGCTTGTACACAAGGATGTTTCCAAAAGTGCACAAAATGTCATCCAGCAAATGTATATCCAGACTCAGGAATGCTTGTGCTGGAGTCTGTGGATAAGTGTAGAGTGTAGGTATGTGGTGAGCCTTCTGGCATTAGACAAGTGTTTCCACTGATGGCTTTTTAAGTAGTAAACAAGATTGTTCTTCAGTTGCTGAGCTTGGGTTGGGTGTGATTGAACCGGAAGTGGCTGTGGGCCATCTCCTTAGGCCAGGGCTGTAATAACTTGGCTAGACGTTGGCAAGTGCAAACTCATCACCTCCACAAAGCACTTCCACAGCCTCATAGACACAACTCTGGCGCCAGGTGGGAAGTTGGGAGACAAGTTCATTTTTGGTGATTGATTATTTATGGCATTTGAAGTGTTTGGTTCCTGCTGTGATTGTTAGTGAGCTCCAGGCATTACATGACATATCTGACAGACTCTGTATTGCTGAAGGGATGTTAAGAGGTCAGGGGAACCCTGAGGGTCACTGTTTTTTTTACTCAGACCCTCTGCTCTTTGCCCTCAGGGGAGCAGTGCTCTGAAAGGGTCTGTCCTTTGGCCCTGCTCCCCTGCCTGCCCCTGGGGGTACGGAGGAGGTGGCTGAGCAGCCCTCTGGCACATGCCCACCCTTAAGAAGTTAGAGAAGCAGGAGAGGAACTTGGGTTGGCAAGATTTCTGAGGGCAAGGATCTGGTGGGAACGTGGGTTTGACGAGGATGCCTGTCTCGGTGGACCCACGAGCAGTGGAGGAGCCTCAAGAGAGGCACTGGGAGGAAGGCAAGTCAACAGTGCTGCCTTTCCTAAGAGCATGTTGGAGGGCTCCCTGGAGGGCGCAGGAGGGCAATCCAGAGAGCAGGTGCGGCAGAGAACTGGCCAGTGTCTGAGCCCTGAGGAGCCAGCCACCAGGTACGATGCCCCTGAGTCTCAGGGTCCGGGCCCTGGGTGTGGGCAGGTATGCAATGGCATCTGATTGCTGGGCCCTTCGTCACTTCCATTTCTAGCCACACCCAGCAGTCACACAGCAGCATGACCGCTGATCATGTCCTAACTGCCACGCCCTGGGCGCCTGGACGTGTGCTCCCCGTCCTGTGCCTGGAGAGCCTGCGTCCTTCAGGTCACTCCATGCACTCCCCACGTGCACCCGCACCCCCGGTACCCCTAGCACCCTCATTCCACCATCACCAGAATCCTCCTGACCTCCTCTCTGTCTCCTTGTCGTTGTGGGCAAGAGGCCTGTGTTCACACAGCTGTTGGCTACTAATAGTAACAAGACTAACTCCTCACTCCATGAGTGTGCAGGTCCGAGTCAACAGTAGCATTGCCTCCACTACTCTCACGCCGCTCTCAGAAGCAGGGCTATCATTATCCTTTCTTTAGAAAGGATAAGGTTAAGGTTAAGTTGGTCAGTCACTTCAAAATTGTCAGTACTTAAAAGATAAAGACAGGCTGAGGAGCTGTCCTCTCTCAGAGGAGACGTGCATGTGACAGGTAAAGGCAGTAAGCGAGCCTGGGCCAAAAGGGCTTCTTTTCCTATAAAGAATATTACTAAGCCCTGGACAGTCTGGCGCAGTGGTTGGAGCGTCGGCCCACAGACCAGTGGGTCAAGGGCACACACCTCGGTTGCAGGTTCCCCAGCCCCATTTGGGGCACATGTGGGAGGCAACCAAATGATGAGTCTCTCTTACCTAAGTGTCTCTCTCTCTTTCCGCCCTCCCTCCCTCCCTCTCTCTAGGTAAGGATTAAAAAAATTATTACTGAGACAGAATTTTACCTATATGTGCTGGATAAAATGCTGTATCAATGTGAAATATCCTGGATTTGATCACTGAACTGTGGTTATATAAGAGAAGGCCCTTCAATATGTTCTTTGGAAACATATTGAAATCTTACAGTATGAAGGGACATTATGTTTCACTTTATTCTCAAATGGATCAGAAAAAAAAATACATGTATGCAGACACGCAGAATGATAAAGCAAATGTGGGGAAATTTTGAAGAATCGGGGACAGGAAGAGAGAAGAGAATGCCCAGCATCCCCGAGCTGGTTGGCAATGATGCCAAAATTCAGGCCAAGCGGTGGTTTGGTCCACTGTTGTCCATAGCCACGCAGACCTGCTCGTACTCAGCCCAACGCACTTAAGGTTCCAAGGCGTGTTTTGAGACTTAAAAGCAAACACATCTCTGCAGGTATGAAGAGAGCAAGCAAAAGATGAAGTGCTCCATTATCTTTAGTAATCTCTGTAATATTTTTTATTTTTAATAAGAGAACATTTATTTAGAATGTCACAGATGTAGAAGTGAGCTGTAGATAAAAGAAGAGCCCTTGGAGCATCTGAGAAAGAGACAGGGAGGAGGAGTGGGGAAAGGCACAGCGTGCCCTATGGAGAGCTGCTTTATTGGGGTCTCCCGTGCCTGCCTCTGTCCCTGCGTTAGCTCTTGGCTGTGCACACCCTGCCAGAGTCCCAGGCTCCCACACCCCTCCCGGGTGGGTGCTGCAGAGTTCTGGGCTTTCCCTGGAAATGCCGCCTCCCACCCCACCTCCACAACCCTTCCCCACCCCCACCCCCACTCCCTCCACCCCCCACCCACATCCAACTGGGAATCAGCTGTCACAGTCTCCCATCAGTTCTTTCCAGCCCTGAACCCAATCCACTCAGATTATGCCTTTGATTATCGCCCAATAAACACTACCTCCTCAGCCCATAATCCTTTCTCTTCTGATGTGCTCCCTGGCCGTTCTCGAGATGAGGGGCTGAACACTGGCGCAGATCTGGTGGAACTAAATGGATGACCATTTTGTTGACCCTAAAGTGGGGATCTCATTTGACACACACAGAGGCAGAAGCAAGTGGCCTTATTAAAACACTTAACTACTGATTTATTTGTGCTCTGCCTTCTTCGAGAAAGGATATAAGTTGGAAAAATCCATCATTTGAATTCTGGCAAAAAACAAAAAAGAGAAAGTTTTGTTCTGGGGAGCTCTCAGAAGTCTTGGCTGAATAATGTAAGGAACAATAGATAGATAATAGTAAGGGCAGGGGGAAGGGGACATTAAAAAGAGGTGTTGAGAGTGAATAACCAACTCTCATCTGTGTTTTCCCTGATTTCCAGCAAGGGCAGCACCGTCTTGGGCATCCAGAATATTTCTTTGTTTTTAATATATTTTTATTGATTTCAGAGAGGGAGAGGGAAAGAGAGAGAGAAAATCATCAATGATGGGAGAGAAACGTTGATTGGCTGCCTCCTGCACGCCCCCTGGCCACCTCCTGCACAGAGTCCCGGGCATGTGCCCTTGACTGGAAATGAACCTGGGACCTTCCATCCTTAGGCGGATGCTCTACCCACTGAGCCAAACCAGCCAGGGTCAGAATATTTCTCTACTTTCTCCTTTCTACTCTCAGGCCTCCATGTTCGGGCCTTGCCTTTCCTAGCACTCTCCCTCACTGCATTCTCCCTCTTCGTTTCCCTCGGTGCAGCCGTCTCCGCTCAACACACTTGTTTTTCATGTTCTTACATGAAGATTTCAACAGCTCCCCACTCTCCACAGTTGAATGTTCCGATGAGTTTTTTTTTCATTTCATAAAAGAATCTTTATGTGATATATTTCACATTGAAGGTGTAACTCCAAGAGCTCTTTCTTTTCCTCCACCCAGGTTCTTTATGTGCATACTCAAACCCTCCACCAGAGGGCTGGGCTAAGGCAGAGAGCATTCCTGCCTCCTCTGCCTGGCTCACCCCTCTACCAGAGAGGCCGTGTATCCTTTAGAGCCAGCTTAGTCACACTCTGCCATACACTGACGGCTCACACCTGGGACACTCCCTCCTCCAGCTTCCCCGAGCCCACACTTCCCCTAGCACCCCCTTATGATGTGTGTCCTTCCTGTGTTACATGTTTACTAAAGGCCCGATGCACGAAACTCCCTCAGCTGCCAGCACCAGCTTCCCTCCGGCACCTACGACCTGGGCTTCCCTCTGGCCACTGGCACCCAGGACCTGGGCTTCTCTCAAAGAGGGAGGCCCCGCCTACCCACTGCAGCCTGCTGGTCAGTGGCCTGGGCTTCCCTCTGCAGGGCGATCACCAATCACATTGCACCCACCTTGGCTGGCCTGGCACCAGTGGGTGTCATAGCATGGTCCTGGATGGTCATCCCACTGGCCATTCGGTCGATCAGTTTGCATATTACGCTTTTATTATATAAGATGTGGCGTCTCCCACTGCAGCTGGGGTGGTGGTTCACAAGGCACAGATTCTTGAATGTTTCTTTGCCAGCTGGTGGAAGTTTTCCTGTTGGTTGGGGAGTGGATGTGGTGGAGCCATTACTCCATGAAGGTGATTTCTAATAGCGGGGAGTGAGGGAGTTGGGCCCAATAAACTGCTGGCCTGCCTCAGGGGAGTGCCTCCTGGAGGGTCCTGCAGAGGGAAGGGCTGGCAGGCAGGGCTTGTTGCTCACTGCCTGGGGGTTCTTCGTGTTTCAGGTGGCAGAGCCTGAGGCCTGCGACGAGATGTACGAGAGCTTGGCACGGCTCCATGCAAACTATTACAAGCACAAGGTGAGTGGGCAGTCTCTCCTGTCCCAGCCCTCTGACCCAGAAGATCAAGTGAAAATCTGATTATGCAGTGTTTTGTAAAGAATGTTGGTTTTGCTACTTTCAAATGTAACCAGTAATTTCAAGCAAGGCACCTCATAGAGGCTTTTAGGTCACTTAACTAAAAGCTATTTATAATCTTAAAAGCCGTGTAATTTATATGCCAGTGTGGGCTTCTGGGTGAGTCGGGTCACTTAGATCTGAGCTTCTCCGTGTCCTCTGGTGGAAGTCCATCCCTTGCACTTGCTGACAGAGATGGGGTGATTGGGCACGTCCTGGCTGACAAACTGACGTCCTCAGCCTTTCATGATTTCTGCCAAATCCCATGGAGTGTGGTTTTCACAGGCTTGAAAACTGTGCCAGTAACTCCCCAGATACGCAGGGTGGGGCCAAGTAGGTTTAGAGTTATGAGTACACGCAACACAGAGGTTACTCTTGTGTTATTACTTATTGTGTTAACTTCCATATGAGCATCTAACCCTACCTGGCTCCACCCTGTGCATGGCCAGTGCCTCGCCTGCGTGGAGGAGGTTTCTTCTAAATCCTCGCAGCTCAGTGTGTGGCTCAAGAGCAGCAGCATCCCCTGGCAGCTTGTTGGAAAGGAGATGTGTGGGCCCAGCCAGGCTAAAGTGACAGCCTGCACTTGCCCAGAGGATTCCCCTGCTTATTCAAGTGGGAGCCACCTGCCTGCCCATCTGCCGCAGATAATGCCAGTACTTTCGAGGCCACATCTTGGACTCCATGTAGCGCTGCTCTTCCCCTGCTGGGCCTCTGGTCTCTAGACACTCCCTTGGCCCAAAGTGGCCCAGTAAAGCCCGGCCCAGTGCGTGCAGTTAGAGCCAGGCTTCTCCCAGGATCGCAGGTCCCAGGTGGTGCTGCGGAACTAACCCTCCCTCCCTTCTCTCTCCCCTCTACCCTACAACCAGTACCCTCGCCCCCGGGACACGAGCTTCAGTGGCCTGACCTTGGAAGAGTACAAGCTGATCCTCTCCACAGGTACTGGCACAGCTGCCCTCTGGTTTGTTCACAGATGATTCTAGTGAGACCGCTCTGCCTGTGGAAAGTGTGGGACACCCAGAGGAGATTCTGAAGTGACAGCCTTTATACTTTGGCCATAGAATATGGAGAAAATCAGCAGCATTGTTTTAAAGAGAAACTCCATCCTTAGAGCTTTTAAAGTCAAAGCTGAGCAGCAGGGACAGGGGAATGCGTATTGGCCAAACAGAAGTAGTTAAAATCAGGATGGAAGGAAAATAATCTTATTTGTATGGTCCTATGAGGGCTTTCTAAACAATGAGGGTTCTAATTAAAACAAAAAGCCATTCAAAACACATGGACGGAGATACCCACTACGCCTTCTCTGGCCCAGGGGATGTGGGTTGTGAGTTAGATGTGGGTCTAACTGGGCGTGTTTTGGAGTCGTTGATAAGACTGATTAGCAAGAAAGGAAATACCCAGGCCAGCCCAGCCCTCAGCACCTCCACATCTCCATTGTCACTGAGGGGGGACCCTGAATTGAAGTAGGCAGGTTCTGGAAAATTACTATTTTTATTTGCAAGGATATCATATACCAAAATAGGCTGCCCTTTTCTGAGAGGGCCTGGCCCTGAAGCATTCACCTTCTGTGGCATTCTAGAAATTTCTCTCCTATTCCTCTGGCAGTCTTCAGCTACTACATTTTAGGGATTTGGCATTCCAGAAAACTGACCTTCGGAGCACTCACACCTGGTGGTGTCACCTGCTATTGTATCAGCTCTGATCCTGTTTTCATTACAGTGCCCTGGGAAACTGGGTGAAGATTTTTTGCCAGGCAGGGTCATGAAATTACCGCATTGATGCCCAAGTTCATTGTGAGGACTTGGAGAGTTTCAGCAAAGTTTGAACTTGAAACTAAAAAGGAAAGAAGTTCTCAGCCTCTGCCCTTTGACCTCAGGCTGAAGTGCAGAGGTGCAGGCTCCGCTCCTGCACGGGTGGCCAGCTCCAGGAAGCCTGCTGACCGTTTCCCTTCACAGCGGTCCTCAGCTTTGCTGTGACTGTAGATCAGCGTTCCTGATGTCTCCTCTGAGGAGCCGAGAAGACACCTTGCCGTGTCTGTAGTGAGAAGGTTTGAGGCCTGGCCTGGATCCCAAGTGTGTCCACCTTGGGATTGGGATCCTGGGAGACTATGAGCCTGTAAGTGGGCAGAGATTCAGCCCTCAGCATCCCGCTTTGTGCCCCACAAAGGTGCCTGGACTTCTGGGCTCGGGGCTGAGGGGCAGTGTGTCCTAATTGTCAAGAGACCACTGACAGTCAGTGTTAATAAGGAATTTGATACCTTTTGTTCCAAAAAGCTATTCTATTAACAGTTAAAAACCCAGGCTGTGAAATTTAGACAATAAATTTAATATACTGGTAAGATTAGATATAGAATCTCAGCCCTGGAGAAATTTTAAACCAGTGGTTCCTGATGGGGAGAGCGAGTTTTGGTCCCTGGGGGACAGGTGGCAATGTCTGGAGATATTTTAGTGGCCAGAGCTGGGAGTTGGGGTGGGGCTGGCGGTTGCTACTGGCATCTAGTGGGTAGAGGCTGAGATGCTCCCGAACAAAGAATTATTCTGCCCCAACCCAAACGTCAATAGTGCCAAGACTGAGAAACCCAGCTTGGCTAAAGGGTGAAAGAGTTTGTTGGAGGGGACCCAGTAGGGGAATGACGGGCAGTGATTCTACACAGTTCCGTCTCCCTCCCCCGGTGCCTGCTCAGCTCCACAGCACAGGGCCCCACCCCTCCCAGGTTCAAATCCCCACTCTGCCTCCCGGGCTATGCGACCTGAGCAACTTGCTTAACCTCCCTCTGTTTCTATGTCTGAAAAATGGAGACAGTCGGGTGTGTGGCACAGACCAAGTTTTCCCCATGCCACACACACCTGTCTTTATCTGCCCACCCACAAGTAGCCCAGGCATCGAGGGCGTGGCTTAGGTGCTGAGTGAGGGTGCAGTGTGCTTGGCCTGGCCCGATACACAGTGCTCAGTCCACACTGGCGGTTATTTTCCTGTGACCTGGCTGACTTGCTTTTGAGACACATCCCTTTTTCGAGGACAGACTGTGTGAAAAGAAGGCCTGCTCATGCGAGGGCCTGTGGGGCCAACATCCGTCCTCAGATGTTAGATGTCAGCCTCCTCTCTGTCTTGTCCTTTGCAGACACCCTGGGGGAGTTGAAGGACATGAATAAAGGCTTGTGGAAGAAACTGCAGGAGAAGTTCACTGCCAGGAGTCCCGAGGAGAAGCAGAAGGTCTGGGCTCAGTCCTTATCTCGCCCACGGACCTGAGTGGAGTCTGTGTGTTGCCTTCGTAAATAAAACTCCCTGAGCCCCGCGCCTGCTGCTTGGGACCACAGCCAGCCTCCACAGAGGATGCCGCGCCGTTCCAGGGAAAGCTGTGTGCCGAGCAGCTGCCCGGGGCAGAGTGGGACATCTCCAGGGGAGAGGAGGCTGGGGCTCCAGGGAAGCTGGGAAGGGAAGGGGCCGGGCCTCCAGGCCAGGGCTTCCCTATGCGGCCATAGGACCTCCTGTCGGCCGGGGTCTGGCTGGGAGCTCCTGGGAAATGGCCAAAACTAGTCCTCCTGGAAGAAGGCAGGTGGTCGGGAGAGAAAAGCCTGCTTGGCCCCATGCCCAGGCCTCAGAAGGACGAAGCTGGTCCTCTGCCCCAACCTTGCAGAAAACCTGTGTTCTGGTTGGTTTATGGGGCAGAGTGGAGCTACAGACAGCCTTGGCCTGGGGCCTGGGGCTGGTGGCTTCTCTGGGAAACCAGGACACTCATGGCCCACCTTTTCGCTCCATGGAATAGTTGCTCTTACTGGGACCTTCACATTTCGGACCTGAGCTGAGAAGGGTGGGCAGGGATCCACAGCACTCACTGGGAAGAAGCAAAGTGGGCTCCAGTGTGTGCTGGAGTGCAAACATTCATAGGGCTATGACCAAAACCAGTGACACCAGTTCTACCCAGGGACCCTGTGTGTAGTCACCGACAGCATCTTAGCATCTTCCAGAACCAAGATGAGGCTGGGCCAGTGGGGATGTTAGCCCCCACAGCCCCAAGGGCCAGAGGAAACAGCAGCCCTTTCTAATGGACTGTTAATTTATTTAAGATAATTAACGTATTAGTTCTCAGGCCAAAGGATTTGTAAAACATTACACTAAAAGGAGAAAAAACAAGCCACTGTCACGCACCCAGCTCTGCCCCTTCAGCCTGTGGACCCCCACCCCCTCCCCTGCAGAGGCCCAGGAAGAGGCAGGGCCTCCTCCCTCAGCAGGCAGTCCCCCTGGGGCTGGGGCTGTGCCGAGGTGCACGTTAGACACACAGGTCCGCATTGCGGCAGACCTGAGGCACAGGAGGCGTGTGGGGCTGGGCACCCAAGAATAAGTTAAGTAACAAAGCCCCAGCGTCCCTAGCAACAGCATCATTCACCTCCCCCAAGGTGGGCAGCAACCAAAATGTAGTGCTTGGAATAAAGAAGTGACCCCACTCCTAATCGCCCACTAGGAGGAAAGAGGAATATCAGTTACTGCTTAAAGGGACAAAGCAGTCCTCTAAGGGGACATCTTTCTTTAAGGCAATAAGGTAAATGGTCCCAGTGAGTTGCTGAGTCCTCGGGGCTCCAGGCAGGGCTGGCAGCTCTGAGGCGACTCCCGTGCTGGTCAGCGCCCGGATTGCCTTGGAGGAGTCTGGTAGAGCAGGAGCTGGAGGCTGGGTGGCACCTGGCCTCAAGAGCCGGTGGGCTGGCTGGGCCACCCCACCTGAGGGGAGGGGTGTTCCCAGTCACAGCTCAGTACCAGCGTCCAGCCCAGGCCTTTGGCAGGTCTCGCAGGCTCAGCGGCTCATGCAGTTCTGGACATCCACAAAGCCCAGGCGCTGCCTTCGTTTCCGCTGCTCCGTCATCTGTGGTTAAACGAAGGCAACAGGTCAGGCCCTCAGTGCCCTCTACACAGACACTGCCGAAGGGCTGGCACCCACCCTCCCGCCATGGACCCTGCTGCCACTCAGCACTGGTGGCAGGCCAAGGCCCTTGGAGCAGCGAGGATGTAGCCCCAGACCCTTGGTCGCAGTTCACATGTCACAGCTCTTGCTTTGTGCAGCTGGGAAGCTGCCCCACCCAAAAGGGGCTGCCTCGCCTCTGCCGCTGCCCGATGGAGGGGGTGCACCCGGATCCACCTGGCTGTGCCTCAGGGGCTCCGGATAGGCTGCCACCCTCAGTCTAGCTTTTCACAGAGCGCAGTGTGTGTGAGACCCATCTTCTACCCGAAACCCAAGGACGGGGCCAGGAAGAAACTGGGGGTGGGGGTGGGGGGTAGGGGGGGGAGCATGGAGGCATGCAGGCCCTAGCACCTACTCCCTCCCCCCCACGGCAGGCTGGGCTGTGAGCTCAGGGTGGCCTGAGGCTGCCCAGTGTGGGCTGAGTGGTGGGGAGCTGGGCGCACACCTGCTCCTTGAGTTCATTGAGTTGGGCGGTGAGGTGGGACACCAGCTTCATGGTGGAGCTCAGCTTGTCCTGAAGAATCCGGATCTCGTTCTGCTCCCCTTCCCCCTCGTTGCTCACAAGGGACATGGCCCTCATCCGGGGGAACCAGTCCAGGTTCTTGTTCTGAAAAAGATGGCCAGCGGATGAGCAAGTAGTGCCGCCACGCCCTGGCGACACTCACAGGACGTGTCAGGGAAGCCGATGCACCCTCCACGGTTAGGCCCAGCACTGAGACAGGCTGACTTCCTAGCCGCTCGGCCTTTCCCGCTATCAGTGCCATCTGTTCACTCACAGGCCCTCTGAGGTGGAGGGGGGCCTCCGTACCAGACCCGCATCTCCTTCCTTATCCCCTCCCCCCGACACGCACCCTCCAGGAAGATGCGAGTGAGACGGATGGAGCAGGAGCAGGAGGCCTGCATCTGCCACGTTTCCCAGGACAGGAGGAGGGAGGGAACCGAGCTGTGAGCCCTCAGAGCAGCTGATAAACCTGCCCTCCAGTCAGCTCACATGACACGCACAAGCAAATAGGACTCTCCCCCTGAATGGGTCCTTCCTTCCAGCCTGCGAGGTCTCTGCTGTGCGGCCAGGGAAGACGCACCCTCATTGGAACTGATGTTCTCCTCCACCCCCAACGCGATAGTGCCTTCCCTCCGATCATCCAGAGCAGCAGCCGCAGCGTGCCTGCTCCCATGCACAGTCAGGCAGCCATGGCCCAGGACGGCACACCGGCCGCTGCGGCTGACGGGTTTGCTGTGGCTCTCGACAGCAGAGCCCAAGAGGGACCATGCGCGTCCCCAGGGCTGGCTCCAGCTGCGCCTTGGCTCCCTGCTGGCCTTTCACCAAGTGTCCCCGGCTGTCCTGCCCCTCCCCCAGGCCTCTGCAGTCAGTGCAGGCGGCGAGGGCCACCCCTCCAGGACCACACCTTGATCATCTGGGCCACGTAGCTCTCGGGCCCCGTGTAGTCTGTCTTGTTTTTCACGCGGACCAGCACGATGAAGTACAAGTAGTTCCACATGTTGTGCTCGAACTTGATGTGCTCCTCAAAGGACACCGTCTTGTTATCAAACTTGTCCCTCTCCAGACCTGAGGGTGCAGAGGGTGAGGGTGAAACCCCGCCTCCGGGAGCTCTGTGGGCCACCAGGGCAGCACACACCACCTCCATTCTCAGGCTCGGTCTGGTGAGTGCAGGCACTGCCCACTCACAGACACTCAGGTCACTTCTACTAAAGCAGCAGCCGCTTGGCGTGGATATCCGCCCTGCCCCAGTGGCAGCCTCACCGCGCACCCGAGGACCCTGGAGAAATAGGACTGTCCTATAGGTGGCACCTGTTCCTCAGCCTGCGGCAGCCACAGGAGAGACCGGCACTTCATACCAGGGATGGGAGAGCCCTGGATGAGATCAGAGGCTCGAAGCTGCTGACTGGGCTTTGGGGGCCTCTGTATGTTGTGCAAGTTTAAAGGAATGCTTTGAGGCCCTTTCCTGCTCCCTCTTACTCCAAGTTCAGGCAGGGCCTGTTGTCCCCAATTCTGAGATGAGCAAACAGCCATCAAGCCATCAGACCCAGAGCAGAGTTCCACAGGAGCTCAGAACCCAGGGGATGGCCAAACAGGCTGCCCCTGACCCAGGTCATGCCCTAGCCGGGGCTGCCCGGTCCCTGAGGCCTTGCGGGCAGGAAGCAGGCCTCACCGCAAATGAAGCATGTGGTCTTGAGAATCTCCTCCTTCTTCTGCTTCTCGCTGCGCAGGTCAGCAAAGGTGTCAATGATCACCCCAAAGATGAGGTTCAGCACAATGATGATGACAATGAAGAAGAACAGGAGGTCATAGACCACGCGGGCCGGGAAGAGAGACTCCTGCAGGGCAAGAAGGGAAGTGGGCCCCACAGTCCCAGTCCACCAGGCAGGGGACTCTGGCGGGTCAGGGCTGTGAGTGTGGGGCCCAGCCACGGCAGAAGGAAGATGGCAGAGTGGATCCACCCTCACTCCATGGGACAAGAATTGCACCCCGAGTGTGGGCTGGGAAACAGCGGGCTCAAAAGGGAGGCCAGCTGGGGCAAAGCCCTGGACTGGGAGTGTGACTCCAAGCCAGGCTTGTCCTGCCCCTAACCTCAGCACTCCAGGCCTCACAAGTTCTAGAAACCCTCTGTCTGGCTAGGGAGAGGGCTTCTCACCCCCTCGGGACTGACAGCTGTTCTGAGAAAGCTGGCCGCCCCAGCCAATCCCCAGGCCTCCATAAAGCTGAGTCAGCTCCCTGCCTCACAGAGGAAGCACTGTGGCCTGGGGCCTGCCCTCCGCTGACTCACACCTTCCCCGGCCTCGGCCAGGCTGGGCTCCCAGGTCTCTCCTTAGAGCATCCGCAGGGAGTCGGTAGGGTGTTTGAGCAGATGGAGCGAGGTGGCTCCGCGACAACGTACCTTGCTTTGACGGAGCAGGAAGTCGGGGAAAGGGGATAAAATGGGGCTAACACTGAGACTGAAGGACCAAGTCGCTTGGCCTGGCCAGGACTTGAGGGCAGGACCCTCGCGGCTGCTGCCCGGGCCAGGGCTTGGATGCAGAGTGGGTGGGTGCTCACGTCTTTGGAGGGCTTGCGGAGAATGTCGCCCACGCCGCCACCGTTGCGCAGCCCGTGGTTCATGACCGTGACGATGCACATGAGCAGGGTGTCACAGGCCCGTTCTGCGCTGTCCAGCTCCTCGTCCTCTATAAGCGCAGTGTGTGCTCAGACTCAGCCAAGCACCTGCCTCCCCCGCACCCCCAAGACACCCTGCCTCACCTTCCAGGACCTCGGGCACTGAGACCCCTGAGCCACAGTCTATCCTGTCCCCTCTGCACGTGCCCATGAATGTGGCCGCTCCATGTGGCATCCCCAGGGGGCTGGCTGGAGGGGACATGAACGAGGCCACAGGAGGTTCAAACACCTGCCTCGTCTTCCCCTGGGTTGTCCCAGCATCACACCTTCCAGGAAGCCTGCCCCGGTCCTGCCAGGTTCCCCTCTGTCTGCCTACAGGAGGGTCTTCATGCCCCTGCCCGCCACGTGGTGCAGGCCCAGGCCTGGCCAGGCAGCCCCTGCACATACCGAGTCTGACGTGAATGACAAGGTCTGCGAGCAGTGGCTCCTCAGGGAGCCAGAGACCCATGGCTCTCCCACCCCTCAGTCTGCCCCTCCCCAGAGCCCAGTACAAGAACTGAGGCAAGGGCCTGGGAGGTTAAGCAGGCCCAGCCCTGGCCCAGTCACGGGTGCAACCCCCATCCCCCGCCGGAGGGCCCCGGACCTTGGGAGTGGTTGCTGGGCAGCCGGTCCACCTCGAGGATGAAGTCATCCTTGAGGAAGAGGAAGCCCACGATGGAGAAGAGGTAGACCAGGATGAGGGCCAGCAGGGCGGTCAGCAGGATGGAGCGGCCGTTGCGGGTCACGCTCTTGATGACATTGAACAGCGTCTCCTCGCGGTAAATGAGGTCGAAGAGCTGCAGGGCAGGGATGGGGCCTTGAAGGGGGTTGCGCTGGGCCGGAGGGCTGCGGCTGCCAGTGCTTCCCACAGGCTTCTCAGAGGCTCTGACTTCTAAGTCCAAGAAAAGGGAGGGCCAGGGGCAGGCTGTCCACACAGAGGGAGAGGGGTGGCCAGCTGTTGGTGCACTCGCTCTGATTTATGTGCAAGAGCTCCCTTCAGCCTCACAATTATTTTAGAAGGCAGGCGCTGTTAATTATCCCTGTTTTCCAGACCGGGAAACAGGCGCAGGGCAGTCACCCAGCTAGGATGGTCTGGTGCCAGAGTCCAGGCTTAAACCAGAACCATACACGGCCAATGGGTCAGTCAGAGCCAGGAGTGGCCATCGGGGCCTTGAAGACCAGGCTGGGGTCAAGCCGAGGAGAAGGTTGGAGATCCACTCCTCGCAGTCCAGTAGCAGGAGGATGGACAGAGGACTGGGCAGAGCCGCCAGCACTCGCCCTGTACTGTCCCAGCCCCAGCCCCACCCACCGGGCCCTTGGAGTCTCACCAGGATACTATAGAAGAGCTCGTGGGCAAAGAGGCCCAGGACACTCGTCAGGATGTAGCCCACGTGGTAGAGGAACTCCATGTCCATGACCATGGCCTTATAGCCCCGGATGAAGGTGCCGCGGTTGCCCACGAAGCTCACCACGAACACGATCTTATTCGTCAGCTGGGGACGAGTGCAGGGCATGGGTTCAGGGTCCCACTGCCCACCCTGAATCTCTACCCCAGCCACCCTACCCACGCATGATCAGCTCGGAAGCCACGCCTTCCGTGGAGTGGGTCTGAGCTGTTCCTGCTCAGCCTGGCAGATGCATTAATGAAAATGCTTCCAGAATGCATCTGGGCTCCTGGGATTAGACTAGAGGAGCCCCCAGGTGCCCCAATCCTAGGAAGAAAGGGAGGTGTAAGAAAAGGAGGGTGGGTTGGAGAAGACCACCCTTAGCCTTTATAGTGACTAAGTTAGGAAAAAACAGCCCCTGCTCAAGGCACTTCATTTCCACCCATCAGGAAAGTGCCAGAATATACAAAGCTTTGCTATCTCCAGCAGAACAGTGTGTCCGGCTGTGCTCAGCTGACACAGCGTGCACAGCAACCCTGAAGCTGGGGCTTCAAAGCTGGGGCTCCTGGATGGCCCTCTCGTGTCAGCATCCCAGTTGTCTAGGAAGACAGGGGAGGCACAGAGGGGTCCCCACTGCAGGTGCATAATGCGCCTGGAATTCCAACCCAGGGACGAGGGGGTGGGGTGGAGCAGTGGCCGCTGGGAGGTAGCAGGGTGGTCGAGGTGACTCCCTCTGGCGCTCACGTTGAGGGCACCCAGGATGTTGAGTGTGGGCCCAATGCCCAGGTAGTAGATGGAGCGCAGAATGAGCGCCACGATGAGCGGGCGGACGCTGTAGCGCTTGGTGAACAGGGCGGCGATGGAGAAGCAGATGAGGATCCAGAAGAGCAGCGAGATGAGCGGGGAGTCCAGCACTCCTGGGCCGGGAGCAAGACGTGCTCAGGCTCCACACCCCAACGAACCCCAAGAACACCCCTTCCTGGAAGCCTTCCCTGTTAAGCTCCTGGTCACCTGGTTTTAGGGTCCCCAGCACACCCGCATCTCCAGGCCAAAGGCAGGAGACCCTCTCCAGCTGCTACCACCATAGCTGGTCTCTGAACTGTGTGTGTGCATGAGTGTGAGCCGTCCCCAGAGGTCTAAGGCCCTGTCCCACTGGAGCACACCTGTGTCTCCCCAGGATGTGATGTGTAGCCGAGGACAATGCAGGGGTGCTTCTCCTCACTCTGCATCTGACCCGCCCAGGCTCTGCCCAAATGGGCCCCGAAGCCCCTGCCTGCTGGCCCCCATCCTGACCTGTGGATGCGCCCTCTACGTAGGGATAGAAGAAGGCAATGATGATGTTGATAAACACGGCCAGGTTGAAGGAGATGCTGCCCCACAGGGTCATGCGGCGAGAGAACCAGTAGATGAGCGGCATGCCTGCAGGAGGCTGGTGTCAGGGGACCGATCCACACCGTGCTCACCCCACGCGGGTCCAGGCCCCACTTCAGAGAAGAGCACTGGAGCCCTCCCAGGGGTGGTGTGGGGTGGGTGGGGCAGCACCAGAAGGCCAGGGGCCACAGGAGCTCGGGGCCCAGCCCTGTCTGCCACCCAGGGAGGGGAGGAGAGGGGGTGCTCACTGCGGAGCTTGCGCTGCCACTCCATCTCGTTGTGCAGGAAGGAGGACTGGTCAAAGAAGTCGCTCACTTTGCTGCCCTGCTCGTCCTGCTCCGTGGTGGTGAAGAGCCGGTGCTTGGTCTCCTCCGTCAGGAACTGGCAGATGCCAGGCACCGGGAACACGATCTGCTCCATGCTGCGGTCCTGCCGCACGATCTGGGCACACACAGGCGGCTGGTGATGCGGGGCCCACCTCGGGGCCCTGCCCCACGCCCACCATCCTCCGGCCCCACCTCGATCTGGGACGTGTGGTTCTCGTAGTAGGCCAGGGGGTCCTCTTCCTCCTGCTGCGCAGGCGCTGAGGACTTGAGCATCTGCGACAGCTGCTTGTTATTGAGGCTCAGCTGGGGACGACAAGGGCACTGAGGTCAGGCCAGGCAGCCCCCCACAAGTCCCGAGCCCAGCTCTGAACTACAACCCAGCAAGTGACCCCCAGCCAGACCAGACCCGGCCCCAAAAGGGTAGGAGGAGGTGGAGAGCCATGCCCAGAGGGTCGGTGACAGGCAGTGCCCTCCATACTCTGGCCCAGGGGCACCGGAGGCTCTGCTCTGGCTGGACAAGCTTTGCTCCCACTTCAAGCCCCAGTTTCACCCCTGGAGCCTGGGCCCCCCAATTCTAGCTCCGCTCACAGATCCTTGCTTTTTATAGGTCCAGGCCCTGGCCTGAGTTCCTGGCCCCATCCCACTCCATCCCCTAGTGGGGCCCTCAGGTCATGGCCCCGCCCCCAAATCCCAGCCTCACCCCTGTAAGTGCCCGCCCACTCTCCCACCCCACCCCAGCCTAAGCCCTCCCCCTCCAGCCCCGCCATGGCCCCCACCATGGAAGAGATGCCCTCAGCCTCCTCCTCCTGGATGCGCTTCACAGGCTTCAGCAGGTGCTGCAGCTGTTTGTTGTGCCTGGAGAGCTGAGCAAGAGGCAGTGCCCATCACCGAGGCGTGGTCATGGGGGCAGGGGTGCTTGGGCGGGGGCGAAGGAGGGGAGTGCTGGTACCTGCAGTGCCAGGATGTAGATGTTGTGGCCCACTTCACGCGGGCTCACCTCCGAGTTCTCACGCTCCTCCTCCTGCAGGTAGGCCTTCTTGATGACGTCCACCTGGTGGGACAGTGCCTGCTCGAATGCCCTCTTCCTAGGGTATGGGGACCCTAATCCCCATGCCCACACACCCCAACCTTCCACCTGTCCATGCCCAGCCTACCAGCTCCTGTGGCCGCAGACTGATGAGGATGCGCTCTGCATTCTCACTGTCATGCCGGCTCTCCATCAGACCCAGGAGCAGCTTGGAGGCGTTGTCCTGGGAGAGGGAGACAGCCTCAATCCAAGGGGACCCCCCTTCCCCCCCTTCAGTACTCCATAACAGCCCCTCCCAACTCCCCCCTCCCCCACGGACTCTGGGGGTTTGCTGAGAAGTGTCCTACTTGTCCAGGCCACCCACAGCCTTCACCCTCACACTGTGGCAGGCACACGACCCCCACAAAGCAGACACAGACAGGAGGCCCTCAGATAAACCCGGAATATGTGTGCTTCTAGAGTAAGTACATCTGGCATGTCTGCTCACACATTCACTCGTGTGTACAAACATACACGCATTACACACATCACCCCTTGCTTGCACATGCACACATCACAGGTACATGCATGAGAGCTGCCACATGCCCCACCTTGAGCTGCAGCACCAGATCCATCCGGTACTTGCACAGGGGGCTGATGTCGTTGAGAATCAGCGCGGTGATGATGTCTATGCCATTGGACTCGTGCGTCACGATGCAGGTCTGGCGGGGCGGTGGGTCGTGGGGCCTGGGCACTCAGTACCGTGGTGGCTCAGGAGGCTCAGCCTTTCCCTGGCCCAGCCTGCTCCCTCCTCCCAGGGCCACGCTCCCCCGGCTGCTTCTGGCGCCCTGCTGCTCACCTGGTTCTCGTGGCAGGGGCCCTGGCAGTACTCGGTGAGGGTCTCCAGGGTCTGGATGACGAGCCCCACGTTGTCCTCGTTGATGTAGAGCCCCAGCAGCCCCAGGCCGCCCGTGGTGCTGCCGCACATGATGTCCAGGAACTGCAGCGTCTCACACACCAAGTTGTAGTTGGTCTTGTTGTTCTGACAGCGCAGGAAGTTCTGCAGAGGACAGGCAAGGGGGTGTGGTGCGGCGAGAGGGCAAGGGAGGCTGGGGCCTGCTCCTGCTGGCTGGGGGCAGGGAAGGGGTGGGCATGGCGGGCGCTCACCTGCAGGTCCCGGTTGTGGTTCTCGCACAGCAGCTGCAGGAAGCGCAGGATGGGCTGCATGATGAGCACGGACGTGCCCATCTCGTTGCTCTGCACACGCTCGCCCACCTCGTGCCCCCGGCGCAGGCTGGGGACCAGCGAGTAGCGGGAGGAGGAGCCAGGCATGGAGAAGGAGGCCACACGGCCTGCAGGGCAAGGCCTGGTGAGGCTGGGCTGCTGTTGGGTGGGGCGGGGCGGGGCGGGGCGGGGCGGGGCGGGGCGGGCCCTCCCCCTGGGCTCCCACCCCGAGCCTCCTCTGCGCCTCCTGAGCCTTTATCCCTGTTCCGTACCACCCTCCCCTGAACCCTCTGATCCCACCAGCCAGCACCCCCACCCGTGTCCCTGGCCCCAACCCTGACCCTTGGTGGTGGGGTCTGCTGGCTCCCGGTCCTCGCGGGGCTGGCTGCCCAGGTCACTCATGTTGACGGCCACCGTGGACTTGGTCTCCTGCTGGGCCCGCTTCATGCGGTCGTGCAGCACCTTGAAGAAGCGCTCGGACTTCTTGTCGCTCGTCATCAGGTTGTAGAAGGATTTCTGGGGGTGGATGGTTAGGCGGGGACGCAGCCTCAGCACTGGGCCTGGCTCTAAGCAGCCCTGGGGGGAGGGGCGGCGGCTCCGAATCCTCTGTTCTGCGCGGCAGGGACGGGGATGGGGCACAGAGGGACCCCCAGACACGCCCAAGCCAAACTGAAGCTGGGGAGCCCACAGCCAGCCCTGCACGCTGTCGCTGATGCTGGAGGCTGGCGCTGTCTCCTGACCACCGTCTGTGGCGGCTCTTGGCCTTCATCTGTGCCCACACAGCAGCCAGGGGGTCCCTCAGACATCTAAGTCACTTCCCTCCCCTGCCAGAAACCCTGCCGTGGCCCCTCTTGCCAGGAGGAAAAGCCATGCCTCACAGCATCAGGACAGGCGACAGCTACCACCTCTGACCCCAGGCCCCGCTGCTCTCGCCTCCTCCACCTCTTCCAGCCACATCAGCCACTTGCTATTTGCAACCTGCGTGCCAGCTGCCTGCTCTGCCCGGGGCAGCCTGCCCACTATTGAGAGCGCTCCTCTGGGCCTTCCCGCACGCTCCATCTAAGATACACTGCCTGCATGCCCCCCCCCTCTCCCTGCATGCTCTCCATGTCACGTAGAGATCACTCATTGGCTGTTGCTCACTGGCGCACAAGTGCCAAGAGCGCGTGGCTTAGTCTCTCGCTCACTGCTGCACAACTCAGTGCCTGGAGCACTGCTGGCACAGAGGGCCCTCCATGCACTCACTGACAGGATGAAAGAATGAGTGGGGATACAGCAACCAGAGAGGACTTTGGGAGGAGGCAGGCCTCTAGCTGGGCACCAAGACTGAGGAGGATGTAGAGAGGAAGAGAGGCCTGAGCCGAGGCTGAGAGTCAAGAAAGGTGGGCCTAACGCAGGGCAGGCTGTGGGACAGGCTCAAGCCTGGCTGGAGCAGAGCAAGGTGGGTGTGCACAGAAACGTGGCAACGTGGCCGGCCGGCGTGGCTCAGTGGCTGAACGTCGACCTATGGACCAGGAGGTCATGATTCGATTCCCGGTCAGGGCATAAGCCTGGATTGTGAGTTTGATTCCGTGTTGGACATGCAGGAGGCAGCAGATCCATGATTCTCATCATTGATGTTTCTCTCTCTCCCTCTCCCTTCCTCTCAGAAATCAATAAAAATACTACATATTTTAAAAAAGTAGCCACGTGAGACAGGACACGGGTGGGTGTGGGAGGTGGAGCTGCCACCAGTGCCCTGCCGGGCGGCAAAGCCCCCGTGGTCTCAGCATCTTGGCACGCTGTCCCCTCCTATGTGGGAGGCCCCGCCCACAGGCGGTGAAGACTGGGCCCCACACCCCCACGCCGCACCTGGATCTCGGTGTTGCCGCCATCCAGCAGGCGGATGGCCAGGCCGATGCTCTCCTGGAAGATCTTCTCGTTCTTGGTGCTGGTGATGAGGTCACACACCAGCTTGGTGGCTCCCTCTTTGTCCAGCCGGCACTGGGTGGCCGCAATGGCTGACCAGTCTTGGTCTAGGCCTGGAGCGGGGGGACTCACTTGACGGGGAGCGAATGGGATAGGAGAGTGGGAGGGAGGGCCCAGTGCCTGGGCAGACGGGCCACCCGGAGCACGAGGAGGAGGCAGTACTGACCGATGCCCACAGGGTCCGGAAGGTCCCCCCTCGAGCTGGACTTCCGGTTCTGGAGGTAGTTTTGTAGCAGCATCTTGCGTAGCTGGTTGCCCTGGGGGGAAGCAGCGAGGCCCACAGTGCACTTCGCACCCTTTCACCGGTGGCCCCAGTCCCGGCCCTGCCGCCCAGTGCCGCCGGCCTGGCACTCACCCGGTCCCCGTACTTGGCCTTCTTGAGCAGCATCTGCTGCAGAGTCCGCAGCACCTTGACGCACAGCTTCTCCTCTGACTGCATGAGGTCCTTGGTGTGCTGGATCAGCCTGCGGCGGGAGGAGGCACATGGGCAGGCCCACTGTCTCCCTCTGGACACCGTCCGACCCCATCCCGGGCAGGAACACCCCAGCCTCTGACCGGTGGGCCCTCTAGTCCCTGCTGGCCCCTTCCTGCCTTGGCTGCCACCCAGACCCACGCCCCTCACTTGAACAGGAAGCCCCCGCTCTCGCAGCGCTGGTAGGCCTCGCTGCCCTCCAGGAAGAGCAGCTCAGGCCAGTGCAGGACGTCCACCAGCACGGACAGCTCAGCCTGCACCAGGGGCTTCAGGCGCTCCTCCAGGGCCGTGATGATGTCCTGGATGGGCAGGAGGGTCACGGGAGATGCAGGAGGCCCGGGCCGCCGGGTGACAGAAGCTTGACTGCCATCCCCACCCCACAAAGCAGCCCACGATTGCCCCACACCGGCCCTGCACTAAGCAGGCGTCTGTCCACCCAGAGCCCCAGCTGCGAACTGCGGGCCGCCCCTAGCTCTGTGACCTTGGGCCAACCCCCTGCCCTCTCTGGGCCTGTCTCCCGCAGTGGGGATAATCACAGGTCAGTGAGACCCTGGACAGGGGTGCACGGCCTGAATGGACAGGTGCTGCCAGGACTGTGCAGTGTCCTGATCCGGCGTGAGCACCAACGCCACTGGCGGCCCCGGGGTTCTCCCTGCAATGAGCAGTCCGAGGAGGGCGTGGGCAGCACAGGAAGGGGTGCTCCTCAGGCACCCGCCCTCCCCCACTCCCGTGGCCCCAGCCACCTGCAGTTTCTCGATGATGTTCTTGTAGTCCCACTGGTTGGCAGTGGGGATGACGCGAGGGAAGGCCCGTGTGGCTGCCTTGTAGTTGGAAGCGCTCCGCTGGGCGGCAGCCACACAGCTGGCACCACTGCTGAGCAGCAAGCTGATGTGGGCATCCAGGTCCATGGGCAGTGAGATGCCCCGGCCCTTGGCTGGGGGGAAAGCTGGGGTTGAGCCAGCCGGAGGGGCCAGAGCCAGGGCTGCCTGCTGGGGACAAGGCGAACCACCCCCAGGCTCTGGGTGCAGTGACTCCCACCCTGGACCCACTTGGATGAGGTGCCCTCTTCTGTTTGGGTAAAAGAGAGGGTTTCTGCCTCTTTTATTTCACCCTGGATCCCTGCGCCTCTCCTGCCCCACTCCACCCACCTCCCTACCCACTGACAAGGGCGGCCACCCAGCCTTCTCCTCCGGGACGGACTCGAGGGAGAACACCTTCTCCCACTGTCAACATGGCAGTTAGACACCAAGAAGGACTTACTGAGAAGCGCCTAGGAGCAGGGGACGGGTGCGCTTAGGGACAATGTGTCTACTGTGGGCAGGCGCCCCGGGGCACCGAGGGCACTCACCCACCATGGCCAGGGTCCGGATGCAGGCCTCCACTGAGCCCTTGTGCTGCTGCTGCAGCCACGGGCACTCGAGCAGCCGCGTGGTGGACTGCAGCAGCTGCACCACAATCGTCTGGTGTGTCTGTGAGAAGCAACGCCCGCTGCAGCCAGCCCGCCTCCTCCCCGGGCAGCCCACCCGGCACCAGAGCCCCTGAGACCAGCACAGCCTATGTCTGTGCCAGTTGGGAAAAGGCAGCCCCTTTCCTCGCAGTGCAGAGCCTGCCCACTGCCACAGCAGCCCTGGAGAACACCCCCAGGTCCGCATCTGGCCTTGCAGCCTGTTGCTGACCCTTTTCTTCCTTTAGGAACCCTTTTAAATAAACTAATGCTGTGCAAAGCTGACATCTTTGCCTGGTTTAAAGGTAATAAAAAGGCACACACTGAGAAGTCTCTCCCTCCCTCCAAGCCCACGCGCCCCACTCTGCCCGGGGCTGGAGAGGGGCAGGGGACGCTGAGACTAATGACCAGAGTCCCGGCCCAGAGAGGTCCTGGGGCCCAGACACGGTGTCTAAGGACATCCCCCCTTGCCGTGAGGGGACCAGCAGTTTTCTGACCGCCCTCCGCGGCACTGCCCACTGCGTCGCCCCTCCCCCATGGACAGGCCCTTTCACTAACTTCCTTCGGGTTCCTGTGTGCTCAGGGGTGTGGCAGCCCCTTGATCCGGGGGGCCCAGCCCTTCCATTCCAGGGCTCTGGGCTGTGAAGTCTGGCATGGGCTGGGGCTGGGCTCAGTGGAGTGGAAGCTTATGCACTGGCCAGTCTACCTATCCTGTCAGGGACACCACAGTCCCTGACAGCTCACTGTCACTCTCCCGCCTGGCTCTGCTCTGCTGTCCACTGTGGGAAGCATGCCACCTGCCTTGGGTGGACGAGGCAGCCCTGAGCACAGTCCTGAGGCCAAAGTGCTCCTTGTAGAATGTGATCACAGTAATGTGTTTGCTGTCTGAAACGGGGAGCTTGGGGGAATGTGTTACTAGAGTAGACAATACTCTTGTATAGCCTTTATGCACGACAAGCAAATGAAAACACAGATGCTGAGCCCCTCTCCACGCAGGGTGGCGGCGGGCGGCGATGCTCACCTGCAGGGAGGTGCTGTTCTCGGAGAACGGGGAGCTGAAGAAGGCGCTGATGGTGTCCAGCACGACGCTCAGCACGTACTTCTCCAGGGTGGGGTCAGCCAGGCGCTTCTCCCGCTTGCTGCACACCTGGGTGCAGAGAGATGCCGGGCGTCCCACACACGGCCCTCCATGCCACCCTGGGAGGCCGGGCCCAACCCCAGGGACAGACCCGAGCCATGTCCAGCGTGAAGTTCTCGAAGAGCGTCCAGATGTGGTTGCTGGTGTAGATCTCCTTCATCTCCACCTCGGTGTCCACGTAGCAGTGGTTCACGAAGTTCACGTAGGCCATCTTCACCTGGCGGCGGGCGGCGGGCGAGGTCAGGCGCGCAGGCCACCCGCCCGGGCGCTTATCTGCACTTCAACAACCTCCCACACCCCACTTTCTGCCCACATCCCCACCACCCTCCCATGCTTCCCCTCCTGTCTGCCGCCCATTCCTTCACCTCCCGGGGCTGAAAGGCTGCTTGGCCCCATGCCAGCACCGGCCCCTGCGGCCTCCCTGCCCCCGCCAGCGCCCTCCCAGTCAGCTCCCGCGTGGACACAGCCACCTCCGTGATGCAGTCTTCATGTGTCACCACAGACACCACGTCCTCCAGGGGCAGCAGGGAGGTGCACTTGATCTCCGTGTAGACGTTCTTGCCCTCGGCACAGGCGGCCAGCAGGTCCACCAGGGAGATGTGGTACATGAGCGGGCTGTGGTCCTCCACGCCGTCCCGGGCGGCCTTCATCATGTCCAGCAGGTGGGCCAGCGAGGCCTTGTCATTGTAGAACACGACCACGTCATCTCCTGCGTTGGTCAGCTGCAGGCAGGAGGGACGTGTTGGATCCCTAGGTCTAGCGGCCCGGAGCCATCCCTCTGCACTTACTCAGGAAACCCGCCCCGGCCATCAGGGACACTGAACCCCGGGCCCAGAAAACTCCCTCTTCCGCTGGGAAAAGGCGCCCCACTTGGGCTGGTCTCAGAGGCACCTCCTTCAGGGAGCCCTTTCTCATCCCATCCCCGCCCAGCTCACTGCCTCCCTCCTGTGTTCCCACGGCGTGTGACGTAAACCGGCCAGGGCACATGCTGCATCTCCTCACCTGAGCGAGCACGTCACCCACAGCAATGCACCAGCAATGGATGACGCATGACACAGCACACCCATGTCCTTCGCAAGTTCCCTGAGCGCACACAGTGTGGCTCCTCTCCCCTGCCCGCCCGCGCTGGACGAAGCCCGAAGGAGACAGCCGCCACCCTTCAGGCCTCCAGCCATCAGGTATTCATTGAGTACCTACTATGTGCCACATGCTGGGGCCCTGGCAACGAGCACAAAGGACATGGTCCGAATCCCCCACCCCAGAGTACACATCCCCACCCTCAAACCTATACTCCACTGACTCCCTGGGGACACAAGGTCCTGGGTCCAGGTGCGTGAGGACTTGTAAATCAATGATAACACATAGACAGTGTTTGCGTTCAGGCCCATTGTCTGAGCTCTACTGGCCCCGCCTGAGCTCTGCTCCGCGTGCCTCTGTGGCCCCTCCACACCCAGCACCCAGAGCCCCTTCCGTGGCCGCCCACGTATGTGTCCCACCATCCGAGCCCCGCTCTGTGGCCACCGAGTCCCATGAGCCGCGGGCCCCTCACCTCAGTCATGATCATGTCCTGGCACTTCTTGACGTACTTGCCCTCGGCCTTGATGACGGTGTGCAGGAAGTCCAGGTACTGCACGTGGCGCCCATGGGTGGCCAGCAAGTGCACGAAGTGCTGCAGCACCGGCTCGCTGACCTCCGAGCACAGCTGGTAGTTGTTCAGGAAGATGTGCTGCATGGTCTCTGCCTCCAGGAGCTGGGTGCAGGCGTCCATCAGAAGTCAGAGGGGTCCAGCCGCCTGCCCGCCTGCCTGCGCCCGCCCCACCCTGCCCCGCCCCTCACCCCCGGTGTGAGGAAGAGGTGCAGGTGCTTGTGCAGCAGGGCCTGGTTGCCGGGGTTTCCTGCACAGAACTTCTGCAGGAACTGGTGTGTGTAGCGCAGGATCTCCATCATCTTGGCATCGCCCTGGGCACAGAGGGGAGAGGGTGCTGGGCGCTCACAGGACAGGTGGGGGCTGGGTCAGGGCTTGGGTTCAAGGTGAAAGCTGGGGCTCCAGGTCAGGGTATGGCTATGTGAGGGGCAGAGGGGCAGAGGAGGCAGGAATGGAAGAGCAAGGCTAAAGGGTCAAGGTCAAGTGAACACTGGGATGATGTCAGGATCAAGAGTCAGAGGCTTGAGACATATCAACACCAAGACCAGCCAGGCTGGTGTAGCTCAGTGGTTGAGCATCTACCTATGAACCAAGAGGTCACGATTCAACCCCTAGTCAGGGCATGCCTGGGTTTCGGGCTTGATCCTCAGTGTGGGGCGTGTAGGAGGCAGCCAATCAATGATTCTCTCTCATCATTGATGTTCCTCTCTCTCTCTCCTTCCTCTCTGAAATCAATAAAAAAATATATATTTTTTAAAGACCAAGGTCAGCCGAGGTGAGGGGTGGAAAGATCAGAGACTGAGATAGGGCTGTTTGGAATCAGGGCCAGAAGTAGGTTAGGGTGCAGAGCCAAAGCAGGAGCCAGGGTGAGGGTGAGTTGACATTATGTGTCAGGGAGAGGCTGAGGGTCAAAAGTCAAGATGAAGCTGAAATGATCAGGATTAGACCAAAGAAGAAGACAGAAGCTGGGGTCAGGGTCAAGAATCAGTGAGGCTGGGGTCAAATCAAAGTTAAAGTGGATCAGGATGAGGGCAGAGTGTCAAAGGTTGAAATGCTATGAAGGGTCAGGTGTGTCAGGGACAATTAGGATGAATACTTTGAGGTCAGCACTGGGGATCAGTGGTTTGGACTGGGTCGGGATTCAGGGTGAAGCTGGGCAGAAGTTGGGGTCACCTTGTCGTAAGGGATCTGCAGCAGGTCCAGCATGACCTTGTGGGCATCCATGTTCTTGAGCAGCCGCTGCTGCTTCTTCCTCATCTGCTCTCCAACACCACACATCTTGTTCAGCCGCTCCAGGATCTGAGGGGAGCGGTGTGAGCCAGGGCCCCTCCCTCCTCCGCCGGCCTCCCCTCCCCCAGTCCACCACAGCTGTCCCAGTGCATGTCGGGATAGGAAGGGAAAGGAACCATGGCCACTGACTCAGGTCACAGAAATAAGGAAGGGGACTCACCCCCACCCCCACTCCCACCCATGAGGTGCAGAGAAGGATGTGACTGCAGGGGAATTTCATTACATTCCTCCAGCTCCCAACAGTCCCATCTGGACCTTGTGGCTGTTTTAATGCAAGGGGAAAACTGGAAGACATCTACTGTGAGGGCCAGCAGAGCTGGGAGGCGAGAGAGCAGGCCCCTGGAGCTCCTGGGTCACAGACCCTTCCCTGGGAACCCTGCACTCACGCCCTTGACGATCTGGTAGTTCTCACTGCTCTTCTCCCCTGGTGGGGGCGCGAAGCCTTCCTCATCCGTGGGCCGCTGGGGGCACAGGGGCGGGGTCAGCCCGGCCCCGCCTGCCAGGGCCCTGGCTGGCTCTCTGCACCCCACATACCTCCTTCTTGTCTTTGGCGGTGCCCGCCTCCACCTCCTCGCCCTTGCCACTGCCCTTCTTGTCCACCCACAGCTCTGACTTCTCGACCATGGTCCGCAGCCGGTCCAGCTCCGCCTTGATCACCTTGTAGTTCTCCACATCCTGGGCAGAGATCAGGAGCTGCACCTGCAGGTGAGGGGTTCTGCCTGAGATTGCGGCTTAGCCCACTGCCTCAGCTCCCTGCCCTGTCCTATTCTGGCTTCTGCTACTGGCGTCTCCGCTCCACCGTCATTCCCCTCCACGTTTATAAGCCCACCGCCTCCAAGAAGCCTCCCCAATGGCTGCAGCCTCCTTGCAGTCCCTGCCGTGAGCTGCCTCATCCCTGGCTTCACTCACTGCCTCGAGTCCCTCGGCTGCAGCCTGTCACTTGTTCACTAAGACCCTGACCAGGCGGGGCAGAGCGTAGTGGCATCGCTGAGTGCTGCTCCCTCCCACCTTCCCCACTCGGGGTTCGTGGGTGAGGGAGGAAGGCCTCTTACCCCGACCACCTGCCCTGCCCTTACCTCCCCCCCATAAAACAGGAGCCAACAGTGACCACGTTGCCAGGGCTGCTGCCAGAATTCCGTAAACGAAAGTCCAACGCCCGGGGCTGGTACACAGCAAGCACCTGTTAAATGCCAGCCGCATTCCACAGGGAGCCTCAGAGACCACACCAGGTCACAGTAAAGAAGCCCTGCTGAGGGCTGACTACGCGCCAGCCCTGATGTGAAGCACTTAGCAAAGGTGCGCAAGATAGAGCTTGCCAGCTGTCGATGCGGTCCACAGCATCAGAAATGACAGGCCATGAGCCAGGCTAAGCACCTAGGACGTATGGAGCGCAGCAAGACCAAGAACCCTGAACGTGCTGTGAGCTCCTCCTCCATCACCCTAACCCCAGTGCCCGCACAGTCGGCGTGTGGCCAGGGCAGCCTGCCTGCCCGATGCAAATGGTCCTTGGCGCCCCTCACCCCCCGCCCCAAGGGCCGGGCTGAGCGGGGCAGCACCTGCTTGAAGGTGTGCATGGCCTCCTGGCGCTGGCTGAAGTGCTTGAAGAGCAGCTGCAGGGCCCCCGAGACAAGCGGCGGGTAGTCGTGCATGGTGAGGTGGATGAGCACACGCAGGAACGTGCGGCCGCCCTCGTCGTCCACCTCCAGCATGCTGCTGGTCTTCCTGCGGAGCGTGGGCATGGCTGGCTCGCGCCCTGGCCACCAGTGGGCAGGCCCAGAACCCAATGCAATATTTGCTAAAACTACTGATGTTTTCTCACCACAGGACGCCCCTTGCCCCGCCCACCCAAGTCCCACAGGGTTCCCCTTGACAGAGCAGGAAGCAGAGCACGTCCCTTTTGGCCACGCCCTGGTGCAGAGGCGCGAGTGCCCTCGGGGAGCAGGCCACGACCACACTCGCCTGGGCAGTTAGGGGAGGTTCAGAGCAGAAAGCCAGGGAATGATGGGGGGGGGGGGGAGGAGACGCCCATCCCGGCCTCAGGAAACGCAGCCCATCCCAGGGGTCTCAGGCCTGCGTTGCTTTCACCTACCCAACCCACACTCAACCCCCCCACTTCACCCCTGGCCTTACCCCACTCCAAACATGGCCTCTGCCTGCTCCCCAATGCGGTCCAGGTTCATGTTGGCAGCTGTGGGAAGTGAGAGGGGTGGACGGGGCAGGTGGGTGCCAGGTGCAGGAAAGATGGAGAACAGGGTGAGGGAGAGGGAGACACCCTTCTACACCTGGTTGGGCGGCAGCCCCTCTGCCTGCCCTCCCTGGGGCAGGGGGAGGGGAGCCCATCCAGGGAACGGCTGTGCAGCCCCCTGTCCTGCGGGGATGAGCAGAGCCTGGGCTGGGGTCTGGGTCTGGCTCAGGTCCTGACTGGCTATGATTTGGGGCAAATTTCTGCCCCTCGGTAGCCTCATTTAAGGAATAAAGGGACTGGTTCCTGACCTCTCCCCTCACTGTGGCAATCAAGTGAGACTATGGGCATGGAGGCCTTTGCAGGTTGGGAAACAGGCAGGTCTGGGAGCTGACCCCAGGCTCCACCCACAGCTCTGTGGGCGGGGAGGCGGATGGGCTCACTGGTGGAGTCGAAGGCAGGGGCTGTGCCGTCGGCCCCACTGTCCTGCATGGGAAACACCTCCACAAATTCCTTCTTAAAGACGGACAGCAGGTAGGAGATGCGGTAATCCAGGCGGACGTTGAGGATGAACTGGAAAAGGGGAGAGGACTGGGCTGAGACAGGAAGCCAGTCCTGCTCCTGGGTCCCTGGGGGTGACAGGCACCCTGAATGAGCTCTAACATTCCAGCTCAGCACAGCTCTTTGGGGGTACCACGGGACATCACAAACAAAACAATCAAGACCCTTCTCCCCAGGGGGCTTAGGGTGCTGCTCCCCACTTCCTATACTTCCTCTCAGAATGAGGCAAGACCCCCCACGAACCACTCAGCCTCTTTCCCAAGCCAGACCCTAACAGGAAAGGGAATGGAGCTCCCCAGGTCTGAAGGCCAACTCGTGTTCTTCCACCCTGCCCTTCCAAGTGGGCCCTAAGTCTCCCGGGGCCGATGGGGAAACCGGGAACTCTGAGGAGGCCAGAGGTCACTGTGAGGTGGGGGTGAGGACACAGTTTGCACACACCCCGACTGCCTGCATCCTCGTGGGGTACAGAGCATCTGGCCACACCCCAAGACTCAGGTCTGGAAGCCCAGGCCTGGGAGAGTCAAAGCCCATCTCTGACTCCCCTGGGTCTACCTGCCCACTGGGTGGCTCTGAAAGTCACTGCATTTCCCTTCCCATCCTCTGGGGGCAGCAAGGCAAACTCAAGCGTCCTCCTCCCTCAAGGCCCTACCAGCCCCCTCCCTAGTGTTGCTGGGGCGTCTCAGAGGAGACCCAAGGAGGTAAGACTATCTGCCGGCCAGGAAGCTGGCTCTCCAATCTCTGGCTCTACTTCAAAACCTGTGTGATGGCGGAAAAGTCCCTCCTTGTCCTTTCCCCTCCTGTACAGTGGGATGGAGCCAGAATCACCGGGAGGGCTTGTCACAGCCCAGTCTGTGTTCTGGTCCGTAAGTCTGGGCAGCGCCCACAAACCTGCATTTCTAAGTCTGCAGGGGGGTGGGGGGGGGAGGGGGAGGGCTAATACTGCTGGTCCCAGGACTGCACTGTGAGGATCCTGGGTGCATAGCAACGCTCATGTGACACTGACCTTAGGGGAATGACCCACCCACTTCCCAGGCCCGCCCACCTTCCTGCCCATTCCCAACACCTCCCACTGTGCTCCTGCCCGCCGGGCACCTGCAGGATCTCCAGGATCTTCAGCTTCGTCTCCATCACCACGATGTCCTCATTCTCCTCGAACTTGCTTCTGTCCAGCGGCTCAGCGGCCTCGGCCCCAGCAGGCAGGCTGGGGGTTCCAAAGACAGACTGCTTGCGGTTCAGCACCATGGTGGACATCATGTGACCCACGCCCTGGATGGACCGACGCACGTTCTTGCCTGAGGCATGGAGAACAGAGGGGGTCACGGAGGGTGCACAGCAGCCACCCCCACACACCCCACCCCTGTCTGACTCCATCTCCATCAGCTGCAGGGCAAAGCCTCACAAGAAAGGGGCCAAGCTAAATGAGGAAGGCTCCCTAGGGAGGTAAGCTTGGAGCCAAATCTGGGAAAAGGGAGGACCGGGAAGGTGAGGTGTGGGGAGGCCAGCCAGTGAAAACTCTCATGTGGCATTGTGAGAGCTGCTACAGGGCCAGGTGCCCGTCACTGTTTGTTTTCACCCCCGGGGGATGTCTCTAAAGGCAAGGCTGAGGCTCGTCCCTCAGGCTGCCCTTTTGCTCCTCCCCCTCATCGGACCAGGAGCTCCCCAGGCAGGGCCAGTGTCTCCCCTCTCCCTAAGACAAAGCTGCACCAGGGTCTCCACAGCACCTGGACAGGGGGCCCTGCTGGTGAAAGGATTGGGCCAAAAGACCCCTCACAGCAGAGCCAGGAGGGGGTTGATAAAAGAGGACTTCTGGTGCTAAGAGGAGAAGGAGGCACTGAGGGTGGGCAGAGCTCAGCACCTGAGTCCTCGTAGGCCTGCAGGATGGCCGGCGGGCCCTGCACGCAGTCGATGATGCTGAGCAGCGTGCGTGTGAGCCTCAGCAGCTCGCTGAAGCTGTAGAAGCCAAAGTAGATGAGATTGTGCGCCAGGCTGACCACCTGCGGAGAGTGGCAGGGCTGGTGAGCGTGGGCGAGGCCTGAGCGCGATGGGCGTGTCTAGGTGTGATAGGCAGGGCCTTGGGACAGGTGGTCCAGCTGGGGCGGGCAGGCGGGAGGGGGAGCCTGCAGGGCTCTGGTGGTGTAATGGGGTCGGGTTCCTCTGCGGCTGTGGGGCTGTGTGTATGTGGATCCAAGGGTCCCAGACAAGGGCTGCCCAAACCCAGTGGGTTACTGAGGAAGAGGGGCCTGCAAAGGAGGCTACTGTGGGGGAGATAGGGCAGAAATGCAGGATGTGGCCCCTGGCACTGGCCTGTGATCCAGCCCAGTCTGATGAGGGGAGGGGACTAGAAGGAAGCAGCCTTCTCCCAGGTCAGGAGAAGCCTCTCCCTGGGGAGCCTCGCAGTCTGCGCCCCTGCACTGCGGGGCTGCCAAGGGAAGTGAGGTCAGGGACCCCACCGCCCACCCCTGGACACATCGAGGCCCAGTGCCGAGCAAGCAGGAGTCCCGCCCACCTCGAAGGTGAGCTTGTTCTTGTCCTCGTTGGCAAAGGGCACGGCCTCGCTGACCACGTTGTTGAGGTAGTCCTCCACAAACTCCATGGTGCTGGCAAACTTGTTCTTCTTGTCATCTCGGGCGGCATTGAGGTTGGAATCATAGCTGGGGGGGGTGGGAGGACAGTGAGGAGGAGGGTCTGAGGCCCACCCACCCCAGCCGTGCCTGGCCCGCCCTCCCCACCCCTCTCACTCCTTGATGGTGATGGCTGTGGGGATCTCAGTCCAGAGGCGGGCAAACTTGACAGGCGTGACCAGCTCCTGGGGGTCGCGGTCCACATGCACGTGCAGCATCAGGTGGCAGAAGGAGGCGCGCAGGTCAAAGGGCAGCATCTCGTCGGCCATGCAGAGGAAGATCAGGTCGACGCCCAGCTGCTGGGAGATCTCATGGATGGCCAGGTACTGCCGGTCCAGGCACATTCGGGCAAAGAGCTTCAGCTGGTACCTGCGTGCAGGGGGCGTGGGCTTGAGGGATGCTTGAGAAAGCGGTAAAGGGGCTTGGACTACCCCAGGCACCAGCCACTGTCACAGAAAGGGCACAATTCTGAGCAAAAGAGGTGATGGAAAATGCCTAGACTTATGGGTGTTTGCAAATCTCTCCCAACTTGCTAAGGATGGGAGTGCTTCCTAGCTCAGCCAGGACAGGCGTTGGTAGGAAGAGGGACAGCTGAGAGCAAGGCTGGAATGTGCAAGGAGAGAGTGTGTGAGCATTCAGCCTCGAGCAGAGTGAGGGCAGGCCTGGGAGGGGGGTGGGTGTAGGAAGCTGTTGGGTAGGGGTGACGCCATGACCTCTGCTTGGTCCTCAGCCCTGCCTTCCCTACCAGGGGCTCTGGGCTCACCACTCATGGCTCTGTACCCTCAGGCAAGTTCCTTTACTTCTCCTGAACTGCGCTGAGGGTGGGGACAGTCCCTGCTTCACAGGGCCTTGAGGTTTGGGTGAATGACGGGTGGCGGGCTCGAAGCATGCCTGGTAGACAGCGAATGTCTGATACGTGTGATGCACTACCCTTGCTTTTAAAACGCGTGGGGCAGGTGTGGGTTTCTCCAGGCCTGTCACTGGGCGGAGCCTGGCCTCGAGGTCACCCAGTGCCCTCGGGAGCCTCCCTGGTGAGGCCGCGTGGCGGGCAGGTGCAGGAGAACAGGAGCTCGCCTGCAGCGAGGAGGCTGTGGCCTCCGGAGGCGGGCACAGGGCACAGAGCACTGGGGGGAGGGTTGGCACCTGTAGTAGCTGAGCACATTCTCGTCATGGGCATTGCCAGCCCGAGCCTCCTGGGCCAGCTGTCTCACGCTCTTCTCGTGGTGCTCGTTGTTCTTGTCGGTCCAGGTGAGCCATACTTCCTCCTCAGAGTACTCGATGGTCAGGTACTCGTGGGCCTGGGCCATCTCCTTCACGGGCCGAAGCCTGAAGACCACAGCCAGCCATCACGGGAGCCGGCCACCACTGGGAGCCGGCCATCACCGGGAGCCGGACACCACTGGGAGCCGGACACCACCGGGAGCGAGGCCAGGGTGGGACTCCACGCCAGAGGTGGCCCGAGCAGCCCGGCCGCATCGTCCTCCCCCACTGGGGCTTGGCTCAGAGCCAGCCAGGCTCCCATGCTGCCTGCCAGGGGACCCACCTTCCGCTGGGACCACAAACAAACCGTGAGCTTCTTGAGGCAGGGCCTTGGCTGCTTCTCCTGTGCCCCTTTAACCTCCCCCACCCCCCGTGCCAGCATAGAGCTGGGCACACAGCAGGCACTGGGTATATGTCTGTGGAGAGCATTGAGTGCCAGTTCCAGCCTGAACCCAGCCAGGCCCCAAGCTCTGAGGTGGCTGGGAACCAGGCAGGGTGCTGGCTGGGGTAGGACGCCGTGGACCAGGGACATCATGCCTGCTCACTCTGTCTGGATGAGAATGTCGCTGTTCTTGGGGTCCAGCACACACTTGCAGATGAGCTCCTGGGTGACGGGGATGGCGATGTGGTTGGACACACATAGGTCGGAGAGGTAGTCCAGGAACCTGGGGTGAAAGCAGGGGTGGGGAGGGGCTCAGAGCAGCTCTCCTTCCCCAGTGGCTGCACAGGTTCCCTCCCCAGACTGGGCAGAGGTGAGGGTTGGATGGAGGGGAGACAGCGAGGAGGGGAGCTGACCTGGGCTGGGCAGGGGAGAAAGGTTGGAGTGGGGAGGGCAGCTGACCAGGGGTGAGGGTTGGAGGGGGGAGGGCAGTTGGGGAGGGCTGCTGACCTGGGCTGGGCAGAGGTGAGGGGTTGGAGGGGGGAGGGCAGTTGGGGAGGGCTGCTGACCTGGGCTGGGCAGGGGTGAGGGTTGGAGGGGGCAGCGGCAGGGGGCGGGGCAGTGCCAACCTGGGCTCCCGGTTCTTGCGCACCAGGCTGACGAAGGTCTCCACCTCCGTCTTGGTGATGTGCTTCTCCAGGAGCTTGCGGTTGTTGTGCAGCAGGGCAGTGATAGTGTCCTCAGCCAGGATGTCATAGCCGATCTGGGACTGCATCATCCCAAACTGCTTGGCGATGTGCTCCTGCGGGGTGGATAGGCTGAGGTCATGGCTGGGACTCTGCTCCAGAGCACGGCCCCGATGCTGAGACAGGGCCAGCACTGGCAGGGGAGCCCGACCCAGGACAGTGGCACCCAGGAGAGGAAGTCCACACTGGGCACAAGAGGGGGTTGTACAATAATACTAGAGGGCCAGGAGGCACTCCGCCTCCTGCTGTGCGAGGAGGCACCCCACGGGGGGGGGGGGGGACCTGGCCTGACTGGCACAGCACCGGCTGCAGCGGGAGTCAGGCCGGACAGCACCGCGGGGGGCTGGGACCCACACTTGACTCCCAGTGTCCCCCCGGCCCCCTGCCTGTATTCACTCCAGGGCTGCCTGAGCCATCGTGCCAGCTTGGGCAGGCCCCCCTGCCTCTGTCTCCGTCTCCACTCGGGGCCTCACCTGAGCTCGCAACCTCCTCCTGTCTGGTCGTGACCCGTTACAGAGTCCCAGCCTAATTTGCATATTATCTCTTTATAATACAGATATTGGGTGTGCGGTCTGTCTCCCTCCCGGGGTCAAGCCTGTATGAGGAGGGGCCTTGTCCAGCATTGTGGACCCGGTGCAGTGAAACAGCAGGACCCCTGTTCAAACTTAAGAATCTCAAGATGGCAACGGAGCATTAAACCCAGCCCGAGGCCCTTCTGAGCAGAGCCAGGCCACCCGCCTACTGTCTGGGTCCCTGTCGAGGCCCCAGGGAGTCAGTGCGGCACCATGTGCGCCTCGGGAAGTATGTGCTGGGGGGACCGTGGGGCAGGCCAGCGGCACCTGGTTCTTGCGGTAGTCTTCCTGGGAGTGCCGCAGCACCCGGTAGCAGAGGCGGAACATGTGCTGGTAGGGGGCGTTCTTCTGGTCCGACAGCTCCTCCAGCCGCACCAGGGGGCCTTCACCCCCCTTGTCGCGGAAGGGAGCCTTCAGAATGCCAAAGATCTGGGGGAGCAGAGAGCGTGAGGAGGATCTCCCACACATGCCTGTACCCCTAATTACCCAGGAACCCTAAGCCCCAAACTGCCCCTGCCCCAAAGCCACCCCACATTCACCCGAAGCTGATTCTAAGCTGAACTAAAATATATATATTTTTAAATTTGATTTTAGAGAGGAAGGGTGAGGGAGATAGAAACATCGATGAGAGAGCATCATTGATCAGCTGCCCCCTCTGCATATCCCCCAGTGGGAACTGAGCCCACAACCCAGGTATGTGCCCTGACCAGGAACTGAAACCGTGAGGTTCATAGGTCAAACCTCAACTGCTGAGCCACGCCAGCCAGGCAAATTTGATGCAGATTGGGTATCACTGCTAATTTTCTTAGGCGTGATAACAGTCCTGGGTCTTTATTCCAGCAGTATATCTATCTCTTACATTGATTTCGATGTTTCTCGTTCTCTTCTCCCCTCCCCCACTCTCCTATCTTACCTACCTCCTTTCCACTCTCTCAAAAAAATCAATGGGAAAAAATACCCTCAGGTGAAGATTAACAAAATAAAACAAACAAACAAAAAAAGTTCCTTGTCCGGGGCCCTCCGCAGGTCTACGCCCCTGGCTGCCGGTTCCCACCCTCCCCAGGTCTGCACCCCTGGCTCTCGGTCCCCACCCCTCCCCAGGTCTGGGCCACAGGTCATAGTGGTCACAGTACCTGCTTGAGGATGTTCTGCTCCCTCATCAGCTTCTGCCGTTCCCGGTTAGGCTTGGTGACCATGATGTCCAAGACATTCTGCCCGTTGTTGGGGACATCGCTGACGAAGAACACCAGGTCCTCCAGCAGCTGGATGACAAACCTTCACAGAGGACATGAAAGACGGCATGAGTGAGGTGCCCACCCTGGGAAAGCTCTCAGGACCCACCCAGCCCGTGTCCCCGCCCCCCTCTGTGGGCAGCCAGCACGTCCCCACACACAGCTCTCCAAAGCACCAAGCTCATCCACTTCCCTCCCGCTTTACCCTGACCTGCTCTCAAACACACCCCACACCCTGCCCACCTGCCCTAGGACTGAGACTCACAGTCCCCACCAATCAGAAAGGCAGCAGCAGGACACAGGCGGGTGTCTGGTGCCAGGGGCTCTGCGTGTCCGTTCTGCCACCTACTAGCTGTGTGACCTTGCACAGTCTCTCCACCTGACCCTCAGCCCCATCATCTAACCAGAGCCCATTCGGGGAATACATGAGCAGCGAGGCAGGGCCAGCTGGCCAGTGCTGCGGGACAGTCTCCCCTCTGCGTCCCCGCCCCAGCCCCGCCTGCCGGCTTCTGCGTGGTGGCTCCTTGGTTCATGAACAGCAGATCTGGGAAGACGGGTCCCATGGGAACCTCAGGAGCCTCCCTGCGCCCACCTGCGGTCATTCTGGCTGATGAAGCCCTCGTTTAGCTTCTCCACGGCACTGGCCAACATGGAGCTGGCATCATTGGCAAAGTCCAGGTCTCGGATCTCAGACACGGGAACCGACACAATAGCAAAGGCCTCCTTGTCCTCCTTGGTGGGGCAAGTGCCCAGCTGCAGGGACAGAAGTCAGCCAGGGCACTCAGGGGTCAGCCTGGGCCCCAGCCCCAGCCCCAGCCCAGCCCCAGGCGACCCCACCATGAGCCGGATGGGCCGCTCCTCCTCCACGTCAATGGGCACGTTGGTGCTCTGGATCCATGTATTGGTGCAGAGGTGCCGCAGCCGCACATACGAGTTCCTGCAAGAAGAACCCGGAGTAGACACAGGAGGCCCCAGCAGTCTGCTCCCCGACGCTTCCCATCTCCGCTAGGACCACACAGGCCTGGGAAGGCCCTCTCCGGGAGAGGAGCCAGAGGGTGACAGCAAACACGCAGGTCCTGCGCTTACTGCTGCACTGGCCCAGGCCCCGCGCCTCACCCACACCCACGTCCAAAGCCAAGGCTTGTCCACTTGGGACCAAAAGTCACTGGACAAACGGCGATGCAGCCCCGTAGTGTCAACATGCGTGCTTTCACAGCGGAAAGTGCGGGGCTGTGGTTATGAAATGTAATGGCCTTTCTGCAATAAAAAGCAATCTGAACCCCAAAGGCACCTGACCTGAGAGCTGCAGCCAAAGGGGCCTGGCCCTTAGTGCTCCATGTCCTCTCATCCATGCTGGTGAGGGGTACATATGAGTCCCACTGGACAGAACATGTGCTTGAGCACCCTACGATTGACACCAGGAACCTCCTGAAGTGACTTATGTCCTAGAAACTCAGGGTTGGGAGCCTTACAGTCAGGGTGCCCTGCCTCCACCCTCTACCCCCTGCCCAGACCCACTGGGGCAAGCAGCCGCAAAGAACACTGGAGAGAAGGCATTTTGATGGAGCAGCACCCAGGGATGGCACACGACACGCATCTAAGAGTGGTGAGCTGCCTACATGGCTCAGAGCTCAGTCCCAGAGGCACAGCCCTGCAGGTCCTGAGGCCACAGGCACACACGCCTACCCACCGGGGCACGAAGGAGTCGGTTTTCTGCAGCGTGGTGGGGTCCAGCTCAAACAGCGAGGCGATGTCGTTGCCGTGGGGCACAGCCACAAGGCGGTACTTGATTTTCTCCCCAGCGTTTCGACGACCTGGGCGGCCCTGCACACCCTGGGTGAAGACCCCAGCTCAGGCAGGAGCCCCTGCCTCCTCTCAGGCCCCCTGGAACCACTGCATCCCACCGGAGAGGCCTCCCTCTCCAGGCCACCTCCCAGGGCTCATGGCCCCCGCCCGCCCCCACCCCTGCCCCCAGAGCGATGCACACACTCTTCCCCGGCACGGAGCCCCGCACCCATCCTCACCACTCCTGCCGCCTTGGGGTCAGAGGCATCACCTTTGTAGCTGGGGTTCTCCTAGAGAGAGAAACAAGTTGGGGAGCTGTACCACGTGACACCCTCCCACACACACACCCGAGACAAAGTTCAGATATATCCCCCAGGGATGCCCACCTTAGCCCCGGCACCCATGTGACTCCTGGAGAAGCCGCCAATGAGAGTCCCCAGGCCCTGCCCTCCATGGCCATCCAGAGCCCCACAGGTGAACATACTCACACGTGCACACTCGCACGCACTTGCGCACACTCACGTGCACACTCGTGTGCACTCACACACACTCACACAGTCACGCTCATGCACACTCACACGCACTCACATACGCACTCACACACACGCACGCACTCAAGCACTCACATGCTCACACACACTCATGCACTCACATGTGCACTCACGAACTCATGCACACTCACACATACATTCACACACACTCACACATGCACTCACGCACTCCCACATGTGCACTCACGCACTCACACGCACGCACTCACAAGCACACTCACATGCACTCATGCACACTCACACACTCATGCAGACGCGCACTCACACTCATGCACACTGCCCAGTCCACACAAGCCTGTGCAACACAGACAGATGTGGGTGCTGGGAAGTTCACTCACTATTGTATCCCCGTGCCTAGAACAGTTCCTGGCACAGGGTAGGGCACAGTAACTCTTACAGGCTTATTTATAGTCATGCAATCACTTGATATGTGTTAAACAAGCATCTGAGTGCAGAGAAGCAGGGTCCACAGACACATGTCTGCATGTGGCCTACAACAGGCACATAAGCGAGCGCGCGTGCCCACAAGCACACAGCCTGAACTCCCAGGATGCCGCTGTCTCCTACTCACCTCAGCAGCCAGATAGTTGCCCGTGGCCAGGTGCTTGAAGCGGTACAGGCCATTCCAGTGGCCAGCACCTCCACGGCAGGGGTCATGGTGGACTACCTGGGGGTGCGGGTTGAGGCGGGGTGAGGCTACCCACAGGGGCTTCTCTGGAGAAGGCATGGACAGGCAGGGCACTGGAGGGGCTCAGAGGAGGGGCAGGGAGCACCTTCCCCCTCGCTCCCAGCTACGGAGGAAAAGCGGGGGTGGAGCCAGAGCTGGAGAGAAGGGCTGGGCCTGGGGGCCAGGAGCAGGGCTCTGACCTCCACCTCCCAGAGGGCGTTGGAGCTGGTGGCCGAGGTGGCGGACTGGCGCAGTGTGGTGCGCAGGAACACCTGCAGCTTGCCCTTGTACTCGTCACACGTCAGGAACTTCTCCTGCTCCGCATGGAACAGCCGCACCACGTCCCCCTGCAGGCAGCAGGGCGCGGCTCAGGAGGGACCAGGACCTCCCGGGCAGCTAGCTACCTGCCTCCCACTCGGGGCTGCTGGCTGGGTATCCATGTGCTCCTTCCAGAGCTGGCAGCAGACCCCAAATTCAGAGCCCCCCTCAGCTGGGCAGACACGCTCTTACCCAGCGCCCGCCCAGCCCTCGGTGTTCACGCCTGCCTGGATCACCTCCTCCCAGGCAGTACCTCTGGAAAGGCCCGCTGGCTCCACAGGCCAATCCCAAGTCTCCCCTCCGTGAAGGCAGGAGGGGTGGCCCACCTGGCGGCATCGCTCCCCGGCCCTTCCGCCCAGCTCTTGGTGCCTCGTGCCCACCTCTCCGCTCCCTGCTGAACTGAGTGGCTGCGGTGCAGGGACGGGGCCTGGTCATCGCCACGGCTCTGCACACTGAGACCAAGCTTGGATCCTGGCTCCGCTTAACGAGCTGCGTGACCTGACTAAGTCCCTAACATCTCTGACCTCACTGTCCTCTCCTGTAAAATGGGAACACTGTGACTCCCTTGCAGAATGTGGATCCTAGTTTGTATGCCCAGTAACACTACATTCTTACCACGTGCCAGCTACTGTGTGAGTCCTTGGCATGAACTGCTCACCACTCCATACCTAGCTCTCCGGCATGCACAGCATTATCCCATTTTACAGGTGCAGAAACTCGGGCACAGAGGTGGTGCATGTAGCTCATGACAAATGGAGCATGAATCCGTGCCCTCACCTCTCCATCACACTACCCACGTGTGCCTGCCACTCAGCAGGCCCTCAGGGCACGACAGCCACTCCCGTTATAGTCACTGATGGCACCTCCATCCCCCCTACACTGCGCTGAACACAAGCTCTCAGCCAGCATCTGTGGAGTGAATGCCTCAGTGAGCGAATGAAGGAATGAGCGAATACACAGGTTGACTGTTACTATGGCAGAACCTGGTGCCTCTGTATCCAGGCAGTGCAGGGCAACAGCAAACCTGGGTGGTTTTGTTAGCTCAGGTCTCACTTCCGAGCCGCCTAGAGTCTACTGTCGGAGCCATGAGCCACAACAGGTTCACTCAACCACGTGGGCAGCACCTTGGGGATCAGCCCGGTGAGGTGTCCTTTTCCAAAGGCTACACAGATTTGGAGCTGGAGTGTGTAATCAGGGAAGGCTTCTGAGAGGAGGTGGCACATGGGCTGGGCCTTGATGATGTGTGGATGATGCGTGCAGGTTTAAGAGAGGGAAAGGCATAGAGCTAGGGTAGATGGGAAACAGCCTGGGAGATGGGAGGATGGGGGAGGGTATGGTGGCCTGAGGGGGGACAGGAAGGTCTGACAGAGCAGCCTGGCTGGCAGAGAGGGGCAAAGGGAGCATCCGCAGGCTTCTGAGCAGGATCGCGTGCAGGGAACACAGGCGGCCTCCCGATGTAGCCACTCCAGGGCCTGTCACGTGTCTCTAACAGGTATCACGGCCAGGTGTACGGCTGACTCCCCTAGCTGGGAAGCCCCGCTCTCTCTGCTAGCCCTAACTCTGACCTCCACACACTGCCTGCACCCCAGGAAGCTGCTGTGCCTGGCAGCCCCTGAGGAGCCTCGGAACCCTCCCCCATCCTCCCCCTCTGGTTCTCAGGGTTTCTCCAATGGCCTCCCCACCCTCCTCCACCCTCTTCTCTAGTCTTTCCTGCAGTACTTCCTGGTCCACTGCCCCCCACCAAGTTTGCCCCCTTCCAACCTGTCAACCCCTGATGTCCTAGCACCCACACTAACTAGTCTAGAACCATGGCAGGGGGCAGGGGCCTGGCCCAGATCCACAGAGCAGACATGGGGGGGGGCCTCTGCCCCACCCCAATGTGAGAGAACCCCAGGCTACTGACACCCCCTTAGCAAGAGAGGAAACTGGGGCCAGCCAGGACTTGGAGAGGGGAGAGGGGGTTGTGAGGTCAGAGATGAGAAGGGAGGGTCAGGTGGGGAGCAGCTGGTCCAGGGGGAAGGAGGAGGGACCTGTGGGGCAGCAGCAGGGGCCCCGTCCTTACCCCTTTCAACACCTCATCCAGGTGGTCTCGGAACTGCATGAACAGGTTGATCTTCCAGCTGGTGTTGCAGTTCACAGAGTTGACCTGAGGAAGGGTGGAGATGGTGACGGTGGCGGCAGCAGACCCCGGCCTCTGGGAGAGGGCCAGCACTGAGGGCCGAGAGCCTGAGGGGAGGGCCAGCCCCGCACGGGGCTCCAATCCCGCTGCCCTGGGTAACCGGGGCCACGCTGGGAGACAGGCGGGGAGGGGTCGCCTCTCCCCGAGTGCCCCCACGCCTGCCACTCACCTCCTTGCAGCCGGCATTGTCGCTAAGCTCATAATTGCTGGCATGCAGGGGCTGCCCAGCATTGACGGGGTTCAGGATCACCTTGTCCCCCACGACCACCTATGGGGAAGACAGAGCGGGTGAAGGGGGAAAGGGGGCCTCCTGGCCTCTGGCCCGTTTGCCCCTCTAAGAAAGGGACATGCCCTCACCGGTCCCCCCGAGCTGTGGCCTGCGCCTCCCCCGCCCCAAGCCGCATCCTCACGTTGTCCCCGTTGCTCCGGAGCTTCCAGAAGGGCTGGATGAAGAGCCAGGAGCCCTCGTTGCCCGTGGCGTCCAGCGTCACCCGCATGGCGTTCTTCTCCAGCAGCGCCGGCAGCCGCTTGTTCACTGTCAGGTACTTGTTGCTCTTCATGTGTAGGAGCTGGAGCAGGCAGGGTGGGTGAGGGGCCCGAGGCCAGCCCACGGGGGACAGTGGGGGCCACAGGACCCTTGCTCACAGCTGGATGCAGTGTCAGACACACAGACACACACAGACACACCCTAGCCGGTTTTGCTCAGTGGTTAGAGTGTTGGCCTGTGGACTGAAGGGTCTCGGGTTTGATTCTGGTCAAGGGCACATGCCCAGGTTGGGGGCTCAACCCCCTGTAAGGGGCGTGCAGGAGGCAGCCGATCAATGATTCTCTCTCATCATTGCTGTTTCTATCTCTCTCTCCCACTCCCTTCCTCTCTGAAATCAATAAAAAATAATTTTTTTTAAATAGAAGCTAGCACTGTTCTCAATTCCTTACACGCATCATCATACATAATCTGACGACAACCCAGAGGGGCACCGCCACCAGCCTGCTTGTACAGGTGGGGAAGCGGAGGCCCGGGAAGTTAAGGAACCTGCCCACGTCCCGAGGCCATGATGCGAACCCAGTCCGTGTGGCTGCATCTGTGCCGGTGGCCCGTGCGGGAGACACGCCCCGGACCCCGCGCCCGGCCACGCACAGAAGCAGATGTGCAGTCACACTGCCAGCCCGGAGCCGCCCACTAGGGATACCCGGGGGCTTGCCGGCAGCGCCCTCCCCAACAGCAGCCGGGCACCCGGGAGGCTCACCTGGATCACGCTGCCGTACTTGACGATGTCCCCGTGAACCTTCTTGTTCTCCGTGTCGTTCTGCTTCTGCTCCATTTGGGCCGCATGCTGTGCAGGCACATACAAGGTCGACACGCGCACGCAGCTCCCGGCACTGCGCCCAGGGCGACCCTCAGCGGCCATCTAGTCCGTCCCTCTACTACTGAAGGGGCCGAGCGGGTGTGAAGGGCAGGCCCAGGTCACCTCCCTCGGAGGGGGCATGCCAGCCAACCCGTGAGCCCCCGATGCCCACATACCCTGGCAACACCTAAGCTGAGCCACACTACCCCATCTCACCAGACTCCTCATCCCCCAACCGAATGCCTGCCCCAGCCCAAACACTGGCCTGCGTGCTCGGTGCCCCTTCTCCTCCCCACCCCTCCGTGGCCCTCCCTCCCAAAACTGTGTGTGCTCCCGGCCCGCCGCCTCCAGGGAGCCTTCCCTGACTGGCCACATCCATTTCTTATGGGTCCACCTGGTCCTGGGGGGATGGTTTGCATCCCGTGAAGGACAGCCTCTCGGGCACTTCTGTCAAATTAAACTGGAAGCTGTCTGAGGGTAAGCTCTGTCCCCTCCATCAGACTGGGGGTTCCTGGAGGCTGGGGCTCTGTCCCCTCCATCAGACTCGGGGTTCCTGGAGGCTGGGGCTCCGTCCCCTCCATCAGACTGGCACACCCTGAGAGCCTGGGCCCCTCTGCCCCTTTCCTCTCTTTAGTTCCATTACCCAGGTCTCCTGACTGAGGCTGGAAGGAGGAGGCTGCTGGGGAGCCTTGCTGTGTACATGTGCCTCTCATAGGCATATAGCATGTAGCTGTGCCACACATGTGGCTCTGAGCGTGTGTTGGTGCACATGTGAGGACCCTATGTCCAAGCCAGATCCCGTTCAGCCCCAGCCTGGGTCTGGTAGGAAGGAAGACTTTGAGCACCCCCAGCTCAGAAAGAATGATGGAATATTTATTACAGAGCTCAGGTCCCACCTCAGCCCCGCCCCGGCCCAGTTCACAGCTGTGGTGTGGGGCCACCCTTCCCCCACCCCACGCCCACTCCTCAGAGCCAGGGACACAGAGAAGCAAGGCCTGCGTGGAGTGGGGCATCAGGCCAAGGGAGAGTGTCAGAAGCAGGCTGCAGACAGGCTTGCCCAGAGAAGCCCCCTGCTCTCCTCTGCATAGCCAGGCTCCAGCCCTGAGCTGTCCAGAGAGGACTGTCCAGGATGTGGACTGGCCACTGCCTCCGAGAGGCCATGAGCCACCACCAGCCCTTGTACCGTGCACCTTCCGTGTCCAGGTCCCACGGCAAACCACAGAGTGACCACAGACCTCCCAGCCCACTCTTGGGGCCCAGGCCCCAACCCTCCAAAACAAGGGAGAAGTAACAACTAGTTCTCAAATGCGGTTCCTGGAGCTGACGGGAACCCCATGGGCACTGGGCAGGCTGTTCACAGCACCGTGGGGTCCAGCTGAAGGGCTGGTGGGAGCTAACCCCCTGTCTGCCCTCCGCTCACTGAGCCAGGTGACCTGGCATAGGCCATGCAGCCTGGCGGAGGGCACCTTCTCCCGAATGGCACAAAGGGGTTCTGTAGCTGAGTGGGTTGCTGGAAGGACATTTATCCCCCCACCTCACCTCCTCCACAGCTGCCAATGCCAACCTCTGCATATTGGGGTTCTAAAACCACTGGACTCCCCATGGGGCCCATCAGCTCTGGCGAGCAGTGGCCCTGCGTGCTGACACATACACAGTGCACACCTGCACACACAGTGCATACCTGCACGCACACAATACAATCTGCATCTACAGTGCATAACTACGCACACAGTACACAACTGCATGTACAGTGTACACCTGCATGCACATAGTGCACACCTGAACACACAGCGCACACACCTGCAGCTTCTGCAGCAGCACCACATCAGAGATCTTCTCCTTGTCCTGCTTGGTCTGCTTGGCCTTCCAGTACTGTTTCTGGGCCGAGTAGCGGTTCATGGGGCACACCTTGAAGAGGCAGTCTGCGGTGGGCGGGGAAGGACACGGCTCATTAGAGGCTCAGGGCCTCCCCATGCCAAACCCCAGCCTGCGCCCTGCCCTCCAATCCCACTAGGCCCCGGGGACAGGAGCAGGCCCGGGGACTTGGAGCATCCTGGACTGAGTGGACAGTCCCAGACACAGGTTTGAGAGCAGGATCTCAGCTGTGGGGGACACGTGCCCTCTGCCCTACGGGAGACTTATCAGAGGCTCCTGGCCCCACCCCTGGCCCTGCCTGTGCCCGGCTTCTGTGGACACTGGCTGCTGGCAGCTGACACCTGCATCCTTCTCTGGCCAGCTGCCATCCTGCCCACGGAGGGCTGAGAAGTTGCATCCTCTGGCCCCGGAGACAACAGCCTCCGGAGACTGCCAGTCACGCCCTTCTCCCCGTGGGACCAGGCCCCTCTTCCCCTGAAACCACCCCCACCTCCGCTCTCCTCATCTGTGTGAGCGAGGCTCCCTTGCTCTCCCGAGACCTCTCCTCGGGAGTTCTCCCATCAGAAGGAAACTGACCTAAGACAAGGCCGACCAAAATCCCAGGGACAAAGTCACTAACAATTTTTATTTGGGGAAGCACACAAAACACTCATGAGTTTCCTAAGCCCAAACCCCAGAAGGTGTCAGCCTTCTGTGTATAAAGGAGGCGTGAGCTGGAAGCTCCTGTTCTGGGTGTGGCAGGAAGGGGAGGGGGGGCCGGGTCCTGGTGAGATGCTGGCACAGGGGGCTGGGCCTCTTGGACCAGAGCAGGGGCTGCACGGGGAGGCAGTGAGCTCCCCGTCACTGGAGGGACTCACACCCCGGGCCGGGGTGGGCTCACAGCCTCGGAGAGCCGTCTCGTGCTCCGGGAGCATGGAACATGCCAGGAAGATGGGTGCCGGGCTCTGGAAGGGGGCCGCTTGAGGAGCAGATCAGAGATGGGGAGCCCTCTCCTTCAGCCCCTCTGACCTCACTCTGAGGAAGGCCACGGCCCTGTTCTGGTGAAAGCTGGCCATACGCCCCTGGAACTAAAAGTGAAACTAGCCCGGAGCAGGCAAAGGCCGCTGGTGCCACTGGGAGAAACGAGTGCGTCCAAGTTCAGAGGAGACAGGACATCCTTGAAGGGAGGGGAAGGCATTCCTTGAGCAGTAGAGCCAGGGCTGCCCTGCCGCCACCTGGACACCACTGGCCCGAGCTTCCAGAACAAACTCAGTTTGTTAAGGAGAGTGTGCCTTTATGAGGTTCTGCTCAGCCCCAAGAAGTAGCTGGTGACACCCCTCCAGGAAGTCCTGCTTCTTCAGGCTGATGGGAGCTCTCAGGGCCCTGCAGGGATTCCACTGCCTGGGTCGGGGAAGTGGGGTCACACCAAGCGAGTTTGGGAAATGGGGTCACAGTGGCATTTAGAGGGCAGGACAGAGGCGCTGGCCCTGGCAGCACAAGGCCTGTCCAGCGCGACCCCAGCCGCACGCGTGCAGGTGGACAGCCGTGGCACAGGCAGTCCGTGTCTGTGTGAGTCTAGGAAACACTGACTTTTCCGGGGTGCCACTTCAATGGACACTGGGGGACAGTCCTCTGTGCTGTTCAAACTTTCCTGGGAGGTTTTTGCTCTTTCAGGAAAGGCGTCCCTCACGGCTCCACCAAGTGCCTGGTGCCTGCGAGCTCCTGCCCCCGAGGCTGGCCTGGCTGCTTCCCTGAGCCTTCTGGCTGGGCCCAACGTGTACTTCTAAAGTGCATATTGTCTAAATTATTTTATCTCACACACACACACTTACATATATAGAGGGGGTAGAGGGGGGAGGGAGGCTGTGTCATATGCTGCTTCCCTTTTATTTCTCTTTGTCACACTTAGAGCATGGTACTGGCCTCACCTCCCCACCAGCTCCAGGCTCCCTCTGACCTGGTCCCCTCCCCACTGCGTACTATATAAATATGGATGTGGGTCGGTTACACTGCTTTCGGATTCCCCTTCCTAACATTAAAGGGGCCGTGACTGCCAGGCTGCTGGCTTGCCTCCGCTGCCCTCCGCAGGGCCACGTGGGGCTCACGCTGTGTCCCCAGTCCCTGACCGGGCTCAGGGGCTGGACTGTCTGCCACATGAACAATGAATCTAGAACAACTCCCTCATGCGAGATGAGGGGTTTGAATTTAGCCTCAAAGGAGGAAAAGGGTGAGGCGTGGCTGGGAAGGTGAGAGAAAGTGGAGGTGAAGTGAGACCAGTCACACAGTAGGCCTGCAAGCTGAGACAGGGGGCGATCTGGCCCTGAGACCCAGGAGCCTGGAGTCAGGGTGGCAGCGGCCACGGGCCTGGGCCGGCTGAGCTCCTTGATCTCCCACAGCCACCTCCCCTGACTCCCAATCCAGACAGGCCACTGGCTCACCTGGGACTCCTGTCCCTGCGAAGGCAGGCCCTGGGCCCCACGGCTGAGCCGTGGTCACACTCCACTATGGAGCAACCCAAGCAGAAGACTCAGCAACTGAATTTTTCAAAGGGATGTTATTTAAGACTTAAAGAATGGAGAGACAGTGCGGAACCCTCCGGCAGACAGATCGGAAGAAACCAGGGAGATACAGAAACAGCCAAGCTCCTCTCACCCGAGGCGCGTGCTGACTCCAGAAGACATGACCTTTCATTAGGAACATTTCGCCAGGCAAAGGGCAGGAATCTGAGCCCCAACCCTCAGAACAGGCTCTCCCGGCAGCCAGCCCTGCTGGAGTCCCCTGGGAGGTACACACCCCTGACTGGAGCTTGGCCTGGCGCCCCAGGCGGACAGGCGGACAGGCAGACGGAGCCCCGGGGCTGGCGGCACACCCTCTCCAAGGAGGGTACTCCCTCCTGCTACCACCACTCAGACCAATTCTGCTAATGCAATAGCCAGCAGACACTCAGAGGTCAGCAGCTCTTAGAAACAAGATGCCACAGGAGAGAGCAAACCCACAGACGGCAGGACCAAACCTGAGGAGACTTCAGACAGGCATCCTCTAAACCAGAAGTGCCCACTCTGCTTATGTCAAAAAAGAGGGTCCTGCAGAGAACAGACCCTCTAACAAGGACAAGCCCTGGCCAGTGTGGCTCAGGTGGTTGGAGCATCGGCCTAGGTTTGATTCTGGGTCAGGGCACATGCCCAGGTTTCGAGTTCAGGATGTGGTTGGGGCAGGGTTAGGGTGTAGTTGGGCAACTGTGGGAGGCAACTATTCGATATTTCTCTCTCACATCTCTCTCTCCATCTGTGGGAGGCAACTATTCTCTCTCTCTCTCTCTCTCTCTTTCTCCTCCCCACCCCCACCTGTGGGAGGCAACTATTTGATATTTCTCTCTCACATCTGTCCTTCTCTCCCTCCCTCCCCTCTTCTCTCTAAATACAAATTTTAAAAAAATGTTTTTAAATGACACAGCTGAGTGAAAAAGAACCAAGTGAAATTTCTAGAAATAAAAAGGCTTCAACAAACAAGTGTTAAAACTCACCGAATCTACTTAACAGGAGAATAGACGGAGCTGAAAAAATTAGTGAACTACTAGTAACCCTTGCGATGGCTGGTGCGTTCCAACTTACTCTGCCCAATTCTTTCAAGATGATTTGGCCCCATTGGAGTGGGTCAGAAGCTGTGTCTGAGTGAAACGCATCGAGAGGGGCCCCCAGGCCTGGGATGAACCCAGAGGGGTCCTCCCGCTCCCAACTCCTCTCTAGCTTTTCTGGGAAATTACTAGCCCGTAAAGTTGTCCTCCTCTCTCACATGGACCCTCCCTTGGAGCCCTGCCCACAGCCTGCAGAAAGTGCCTGCTGAACGAGCAAGTGCTCAGAGCCCTGCTATGTCTGGGGCCCAGGTACCTCTCCGTCTCTTCTTGGCCAAGCTCTTGGCCCAAAGGCAGCACTGTCAGAGCCAGGGCCTTCCTTCTCGCCAAACTGCAGGGCAGAGGAGGGTCAGGCAGCCAGAAGGCTGAGCCCACACAGGATCAGCAGCATCAGGGCCAGGAGGAAAGTCTGGATCCAGGGGGTTCCCACAGGAAGGACTGTGTGCTGGGGGGCATGTACCTGTGGATGAGGAGGCTCCGGACTGGTAAGGCTGCAGACAACAAGGTCTTGGTTGACTAAAGAAAATCAATTGTCCTTCCTTGAAACTAACTACAGTGTGCGTAACACTCCAAAGCCACTGCTGCTGCCTAAATCACCAACGGGGACTCTCAGGGCCCCCGCAGACCTTGGCAGGTCTGGGTGAGGCCTGGAGTGTGCATTTTGAAGGCAACTGCACACATACACACAAACACACACTCACACACACACACATACACACACACTCACACAAACATACACTCATACACACACTCTCACACATACACACACACACACTCATACACACACACACTCATACACACACACAAACACACTCATACACACAGACTCATACACACTCTCACACACAAACACACTCATACACACACTCACACACACTCACACACAAACACACGCTCATGCACACTCTCACACACTCAGACACAAACACATACATATTCACACATACACTCACACACACTCACAAACTCACACAAACACACACACACACACACACACACACACACACTCCCCAAATGGGTCAATGTTCAGAAAAGTTTGAAAAGCACCAGTGGGGACTTTCAAGACAAAAACATCACAGGGAATAAAGCTCTCCAGTCAAAATACTAATGTATAAGTTCTGTACAAATCATGCAAACAGTGGCTTTTAATTTTTTTTCACCATTTAGATTCAACCTAGAGAAAACACCCAAGACTCCGAGTGTTCAGAAGAGAATGGAAAGCATCTTCCGTCTCAACGCTGTACACTGAACATGTGCCTGGCAGTGACGGGAGGCAGCGTGCACCATGGCTGAATGAGAGCAGGTGCGGCTATGATGCTCAGGTCTACGAGGTGACGAGGGAGAAGCTACAACAGCGGCAGGACGCTGTCAGGAAAACAGGGGAGAGCCAGTGGGAGTGGCGGGCCAAGGCAGCAAATTCTGAAATAGGCCCAGCATGTGGAGACCTGGGAGGAGCGGCAAAAGAGAGAGAGTGGCGAGAGCTCAGGGGCTGCTTTCTCCTGCTTCGCTGCCCGAGCCGCAAACGGGGCCATCCCGGGTGACTCCAGAGTGGGCAGCTGGACCCTGCTCAGCAGCCCCGGTGGCCCCGCAGCAGACTCCGCAGTCTCACTGCCCATCATTTGTCCTAAGAACACACCTGCACCTGTACAAAATGACAGGGGACAGGGCCCTTCCTGCAGCACTAGCAGGAGTGGTACAGGAGCAGAACAGGCCCTGGCCGGGTGGCTCAGTGAGTGGAGGCGTTGTTCACTCCAAATACTGAAAGGTTGCTGGGCCCATACAGGAGGCAACTGATGAATGTTTCTCTCTCACATCGACATGTCTCTCCCCTCTTCCTCTCTCTAAAATCCATAAAAACATATCCTCAGGTGAGGACTTAAAAAAAAGATTAGCAACAGCTCGTGTCCATCAGGGGGACCGGTCAATAGTACCACAAAGCCAATGCCCTGTGGCTGGGAGGGTGGGAATGCAGACACGGCTGCAGCACCTGTACACCCACCATGCGGGTGACAGCCAAGTCATAGAAGAACAGAACTGCATGAGTGTGCTCACAGGAGGTACTTAGAATGTCAGATTCGTGGAGATGAGCCCGGCCGGCATGGTTCAGTGGTTGAGCATCAACCTGTGAACCAGGAAGTCAAGGTTCGAGTCCCAGTCAGGGCACATGCCCGGGTTGTGGGCTTGAACACCAGTGGGGGGCATGTAGGAGGCAGCCAATCAATGATTCTCTCTCATCATTTATGTTTCTGTCTCTCGCTCCCTCTTTCTTCCTCTCTGAAATCCATAAAAACATTTTTATTTTTAATTCTTGGAGATGAAAAGTAGATTGGTGGGTGCGGGGGTGGGGGTGGTAGCTGCGGATGAGGAGTTATTATTTCATGGGTATAGAGGAAGAGAGTTCAAAATTTCTATGTGCAAACATGGAAAGATCTCCAGTAGGATCGCTCCCAGTAACATGTATGAAATAAAAACAGCAAAGCATAGCACAGGGTACACAGGATGCTACCTGTCTAAGGAAAGAGTGGTCATGTGAACACATGTCTGTATGTGCATAAAGGACTACTGGGACCAGGAAAAACGAAGAAGGGGTGACCTGGAGGGACATTGTGGGAGGGAGGCTCTCCGTGTATCTTGCACGACGCTTTGAGGTTTGACCTGGCTGAATACATTACCTCCCAGGTTTTCTAACGTGGTTGTCCCTGGAAAAGGGCTGGGGTGGGGATGGGGGCAGCGAGAGCCAGTGAGGATGGGGGTGGGGCACTGCTTCCATCTAATCCTGGAGCTCGTCCTTGTATTACTTTTTTTTAAACATATTTTTATTGATTTCACCAGCTCCCTACTGGGGACCAACCTGGTGACTCGGTGGCCTTGTCTGGGAATTGAACCTGGTTCATAGGTCGACACTCAACCAGTAAGCCGGTTGGACTGTATTACTTTTAGAAAAAGAAAAAAAATAAGAACAAATTTCTAAGTGGCAAGTCAACACATGAAAAGATGCTGAATCTCACTAGTAGTCAGAGGAATACAAATTAAACCACAGTGAGATGCCATTTCACACCCAGCCGGACAGCACCAAGGGAGCAGGGCCAGGTGGGGCGAGGGCACACCACAGGCTGTAGGGTGAGGGGTGGTGTGCAGGGCGATGGGGGTGACAGGCACAGCCCGACAGAGGGCAGCAGGGCCTTTCCCCCACACAGGACCCCTCCTCGGGACACACCCAGAGGCCCTGACTCGCGCGCAAGCACCCGCTCACCGCAGCAGCACTGGCAGTTACAGGGAACCTACGCTGGCAGCTGGCTCCCCCGGCAAGGCATTAGTACACAGCAGTCAAACAGATGAGCTACAGCACAGGCGTCAACACGGATAACTCTCAAAAACAGTGCGGCCGGAGAAAGAGCAGGTGCGCAACCTTTAACAGGCGGGGAAAGCGGGACGCAGTCCCTGTATCACTCCTGGGACAGCCTAGCCCAGTGGTCGGCAAACTCATTGTCAACAGAGCCAAACATCAACAGGATGATTGGAATTTCTTTTGAGAGACCAATTTTTTAAACTTAAACTTCTTCTAACGTCACTTCTTCAAAATGGACTCGCCCAGGCTGTGCTATTTGTGGAAGAGCCACACTCAAGGGGCCAAAGAGCCACAGTTTGTCGACCACTGGACCTAGGTATTCGCGGCAGGACGCAGGCCCGAATGACCCACGCCAGTTTCTGCTTGTTCTGAGAGCGTTTGCGGGGTGGGGGAGACCTGGCAGGGGAAGGGGGAGACTGGAGGGCTTCTCTTTAAAGATGAGAAGATCTGAAATCAACGTGGTAGAAAGATCTGGTAGAGTGCAGCTGTGGGTACATGGGTGTGTGCTCTTGTGTAGAGCTGATGTCTTTTTTTTTTTTTTTTCTTAACAGAGAGGAAGGGAGAGGGAGAGTTAGAAACATGGATCAGCTGCCTCCTGCACGCCCCCTACTGGGGATGTGCCCACAACCAAAGTACATGCCCTTGACCGGAATCTAACCTGGGACCCTTCAGTCCACAGGCTGAAGCTCTATCCACTGAGCTAAACCAGTTTTGGCAAGCTGATGTCTTAATAAAAACAGCAATAAACTGAGCTTGGAAAATGGAAGGCAGAGGAGAGGCATAGGGTAGGGAAAGGGAACCCAGCCTGCCAACACCTCATCACCCTCCCCAGCACTTGCCCCAGCAGTGCTGGAGAGTCAGGCCCTGCACTTTCCTGGACTCCCTGTAGCTGGGCTGTGAGCTCCAAGCTTCCCTGAGGTGGACGGTGCGGGTATGGGTCACGGGGCCCCAGCTACAGAGGGAGGAGAGAAAGAGCTGGGGCAGGAGCAGCAGCACACAACTCTGAGCAGCCACAACCCCAAAACCTGGAGCACAGCAGAGGGCATGGGGTGCCCCACACACTGGGCAGCAGCAGCCCGGCCTCCCAAGGCCCTGCAGACTCTGGAAAGAATTTGCAGAACACGCTGGGACACAGCATGTCTCTGGCAGATGGCTAGCGCTGAACCCACATACAAGGCGCATCAGGTGCTGATGGAGCCACGGAGGGGCCTCTCAGGCTAGGCTGGCCCAGCCTGGGGTCTCCAGCAGCAGCTGAAGGGAGTTGCCTCTGGAGGAAGAGGAAGAGCCCACAGTCCCAGGGTGGCCTTGGGAAGCAGCCACCCCGCCCACCTCTAGCCACAGCCCCATGCCCTCACTGGGACCTCCCCAGGACTGGGGCATTTGCCAGAGATAGGGGACAAACAGCTAGACTCCGGGTTGGAAGCCAAGCTCCATGCTTCTCTTCTCTGGGCTTCAGCCTCAAACCTGAAGAGGTTGGAGTTCTTCTCTTGCCTAAGCTCTAACGCTCCACCTTCGACCCGCCAGCCACGAGGGACCTCGGCCTACCACCCCTGACACCACAGGCCAGAATCTGGGCACAGAGGCTGGGAAGATGAGTCCTCTATTCCATCCCAGGGCGCAGAGGCGGCAGCCCGCTCCCCAGGACCCTGGGGAGGGCCTGCCCACAGGAAAAGGGGGAGGAAGAGAAGGGAGGGTGGGAAGGAGTGAGGGGAGGAGGGCAGCGAGTCAAAGGAGCATTTGTTCTGCTAAGTGGCCCCAAACTCTGTCCACTGAAATACTGGCAAATCTTCCTCAGCCACACCCACTCTGTCAGTGCCTGTCCTAGCTCGAAGCTGCATACACCTTCTCCTCTCCCTCCAGGCCCCTCTGCCTGTACAGCCACCCTGGGACCCTCACGTGTCTCTCTCCTACTCAGTTCTGCCCAGCATTTGCCTAAACCCTGTGCCTGGCGCAGAAGTCCGCCCTCCCGCAGTGGCTTCAAAGCCTTCCTGACTCGGGCTGAGGAACGGTTGTGTTCCTTTCCCTCCCCACTCAGCATCCCAGGACCCAGGGCAGGCGTGCTCAGAGATGCACCTCACGCAGGAGGCCTGCACCAACCCCCAAAATCCCCAGAACCCAGACCCAGAGCCCTCAAGGCTGGGCTCAGCCCAGGACTCCGGTGGGCCTCGCCAAGACCCAGAGCGCCGGGCCTGAGAGAGGCAGCAGGGGCAGAGGCAGGAGCAGCCAGTGCATGAATAACTGAACACATGGAGCAGTAGGTCAGATGCACGCTATGGAGAAAAGAAAACAGGGGAGGGAGATTTCGGGGAGGTCAGAGAATGTTGCACCGAGGACATGAGACCTGAAGCGGCGGAGAGCATGAGCTGTGTGGATACTGGTAAGAACCTTACGGGCAGAGGTGCAAAGGTGCAGGGTTGGGGTGTGGCTGACACCTGTGAGGAACCACAGGAGGCTGGTGCAGCTGGAAGAAAAGCTGGAAGGGATAAAAGCCCAGGGGAAGGGCATGAGCAAGAGGATGTGGGGCACAGGGATCTATGGTGGTGAGGAAAGGCCAGTGCCACAGGCTGCTCCCCAGATCCAGGCATGTCCCCTAAGACTCCCAAGCAAAGCCCCCACTCAGGCCAATGATGGAAGCAGGACCTCAACAGTAGATATGGGAGGAACCCCCTCTTCTCTGCACTCCATGGATGGGTAAGGCCCAGCAAGCAGGCAAGGCTGCCACAGGGTCACCTTAAATCCCACTCCCTTCACAGCACCCCTCTCTAGGACAACTGAGCTCATTCTTCCCCCTTTCCCCCCCACCCCGGGGAGGAGAGCTCGTGGGCAGAAGAAGGGCAGGGCCTGGCCAGGCGTGTTCCAGCCTGCGCCCGACGTGCCCGCCCAGGAACCAGGAGCCAGGAACGAGGAGCCAGGGAGCTGTCTGGCTGGCTCAGCCTCACAGGTAATTACAATAACACCTTCCCTGGCTGGCGCAGTGAGTTGGGCATCTCCCATCCTCGCCAGGGCCCTGCGGCCTTCCGGGCTGAGCTGAGTAACCCTCCGACCAGACCACGGGGGCTGAGCGGGAAGGCCCTTGCCCAGGATGACTCAGCAGAGCCAGGGCTGCACTCCAACCAGCTCCGGAGGGCAGGAGACCTCTGCGAAGCCAGGGCTGAGGACACACAGGGCAGGAGGGGCCTGGAGCCCATCAGATCCAATGTGAGGAGAGACTCACACAGAGCAGGGCTCACCCTGGGCCTACTGATGCCTGGGGAAGTTCTCTTCCTCCCCAGGCCCCCCCCCCAAAAATGCCCAGTCACAGACAAAGAAAGCCCTCTGGCTGGTGGGGAGCCCGTGGCGGGCCAGGAGTGGAGTGCCTGAGCGGTGGGTGTGGCCCGGGAACCCAGGGAAGCAAAGGTCTGAGCCAGGGGGGCTCTGCAGGCAGTAGGAGGGCTTGTCGGACCGCAGGACTCTGGGACTGAATGGGGCTGGGAGGGGGACTTGCAGTAGGAGTGGAGATCTTACCTCGGAACTTCTTGGGGGGATTGTCCAGGTCCCCAGCCGCGGGCTCTACCACACAGCGGTCATCCACCAGCCTGGGGACAAGGCAGCTAGGTCAGCGGGAGGAGAGTCTCATCGCCCCACAGCCCTCCCTCAGGCGGGATTCCAGGACACCAGGGAGGCCACCAGTGAACCCGCAGCACTGACAGCCCTCACCATCAAGTCATCCCCTTTCCTGGTGAAAGACAAGACCTCTTGGAGTGGAGATGGGGGCCCACCCCCGCCCCCCAGGAAAAGCAAGAAGATGTACCCCTTTCCCCCACTGGAGCCTGGGCTGTCACACACGTGGACGTAACTCCTGTCACAAGCCAACCCCTGTGCACAGACCTGAAAGGGCCGTGGGTAATGGGGGAGGGAGAGAGAGGGGCCAAGAGAGACAAACTCATCAAGAGAAACAAAAAGCCAAGGGAGTCAGAGCAAGGGAGGGAGAGAAAAGGAGCAAGGGAGGGAGAGAGACAGAAAAGACAAAGCAAGTCAAAAAGACACACAGGGAAGAAACAGGCAGAGAGGACTGGAGGCAGATGTACAGAAAAGCTCAGGAGATACCAACTAAAGGAACAAGCCTTTGGGCCTCACAGACAAAACAATACATCTTGCGCCTTCCAACCTCAGTCAGGCCCATTTCATCCCCTCCTCTTTGGTCACCCTTGGACCTAAAGTTCCCCCCTTATAGCCATGGCTGAGTTAGTCCTAAATCTCTGGAGGACATCTATCCACCACCTACTCATCCATCCATCCATCCCACCCACATCCACCTACCATCCACCCACCTACCACCCATCTATCTATCCATCCACCCACAACTCATCCACCCCCTACTCACCCACCCATCCATCCATCCACCCACCCACCATCCATCCATCCATCCACAACTCATCCACCCACCATCCATCCATCCATCCATCCACAACTCATCCACCCACTACCCACCCATCCATCCACTCAACCATTCACCCATCCATCCATCCCACCCACCATCCATCCATCTATCCATCCACCCACCACCCATCCATCCACCCACCAACCCATCACCCACCCATCCATCTACCCACTCATCCATCCCCCCCCCCACCCACCATCCATCCATCCGTCCACTCACCACCCACCCACCATCCATCCATCTATCCACCCACCTACCACCCACCTTCCATCCATCCATTCCTATATTTAAGTCTTCAAAGCCACCCCAACCTCTAGAATAAAACAATGATGATAACCCACCATTTCAGAGACCAAATGTATCTGAGCACTTCACAATTCTTGCTTCTGAATTCTCACCCACTTCCCTACAAGGGCTAGTCATTAGTACCATTTTACATATGAGAAAACTGGCTTTGGAAGAAAATATGCAGAATAGGTAAGGTATAACCTTTTGTGTATATTAGTGCTAGAATTAGATACTACAAATCTTGTTAATTTGTCTGGATAATGTTTAAGAAATTTACCTTTAAGTCTCTGTTAGCCTAATTTGTTTTCCAAAATTTGTTGTAGTTAATCCTCATCCAAGGATATTTTTTCCATTGACTTTTGGAGAGAGTGGAAGGAAGGGAGAAAAGAAAAGAGAGGGAGAAAGAGAAACATTGATGTAAGAGAGACACATCAATTGGTTGCCTCCTGCAAGTGCCCAACAAGGTGGGAAAACCATTCTGCAGCCCAGGAACGTGCCCCTGACCAGGAATTGAACCTGTGACCCTTCAGTGCTCCAGTCAACGCTCTAACCACTGAGTAACACTGGCCAACCACTGAGTAACACTGGCCAACCACTGAGTAACACTGGCCAGAGCAAAAGAGTGAAATTTTCGTGTCAAAAGAAAGTTAAATAATTTGCCTGAAGTCACACAGCTGATTCTAAAGCCTCCCTCTGCTCCTCCCCTCCTTAGTTCGGCTAACAAGGCTTTTTGTGATCTGACCTCCCTGGCTACCCTTACAACCTCCTTGCTCCAGCTGTGCTCTACCTCCAGTTGATCCCACAGTCCCTGGAGCTCTCATCTCTACAGAGATGGTCTCAGCAGCCTGCCCTGCCCTTCACTCGCAGCCCACCCTGGCTCCCCTCCACGCCTGTTCATTCTCCCACACTCAGCCCTCTTCACCTACTCTGTGAGGAGTCCTTGGCCAGTGCCTCGCTCCCTCTGGGCCTTCCTTCCCAGTGTCCCCAGTGTAACCGGTCCTGGCCACTCCTGTTGCATGTCTCTTTCTATGGGAACTACTTCCTGTGTTCCTTGAAGACAGGACCCTGTGTCTTCCCCTTTGGCATCACTAGCAGTGTGGTCCACAGTAATAATAATAGCAAGCAAGATTTTATTCCCCGTGTTTCCACATATCGCTTTTTAATTTTCTAAATCAGCTTTGCTATTATTTGCCTTTTGCAGGCAAAGAAACCAGAGCACTGAGATGATAGGCTATCTGGTGAGAGACACAAGGCCGCAAGCAGCAGAGCTGGGCTCCAAAGCTGGCCGGGCAGATCTAAGCAGGTACTGGGAGGGTATTGTATGGGACATCACAGTGAGGGGGTGGCTCTGTCTCCCTCCCCTCCCCAGCCGCCAGCAGGGGCTGTCCTCGGCTCTCTCCCCTTCTCCATCTGCTCTCATGCCCTTGGTCACTTCAGCCACTCTCATGCTTCAAAGCACCCCTTGCACTCACTGATGACTCCTGGGCCCCCTCTGCCAGCCCTCCTCCCCAAAGGCCAGGCTCAGAGGTCTCGCTGCCTACTCTGAGGTTCAAAGCTGAGCTCCTGGCCTGTCTGCTGCCTAAATGGGCTCTTCCTAAAGTTCTCCCCATCCCAGGCCATCCCTCCTGGGGCAAACACCTTGGGCCAGTCCTGGCTCCCCTCTTCCACTCACACCTACTATGTCGGGGAACCCTGAGGGCTCCACAAGACACGTGCAGAACCCAACCTCATCCCTGTCACCACCGCCCCATTTGGCCCCACTAGCCCTCACTGGATTTCTATAACTGCCTCTTCCCTGGTCTCTTGCCAGTCCCCTCCCTACCCGCTCCACACAGCAGCAGAGGGGGTGGGGGAGGGAGAAACACAGACTTGTTGTTCCACTCATCCAAGCACTCATTGGTTGATTCTTGTACGTGCCCTGACCGGGATGAATCCTGCAACCAGGTGTATCCATCCAGAGGCTGATCTAACCAATGGTGCTGCCGGACCAGGGCTGAGGGATCTCCTTAAAAATTACTAGTAAGTCAAGCCCAGCTGGTGCGGCTCAGCGGTTGAGTGTCGACCTATGAACCAGGAGGTCATGGTTTGATTCCTGGTCAGAGCATCCGGAGTTGTGAACTCCATCTCCAGTGTGAAGCCTGTAGAAGGCAGTCAATCAAGGATTCTCTCTCATTATGGATGTTTCTATCTCTCTCTCCCCACCTCTCTGAAATCAATAAAAATATATTAAAAAAAATAAAAAACAAAAGTCAAATCAGGGCAGTCCTCTGCTCAGAACTCTAGAACCATTCATCTTAGAGCACAAACCAAACACAAATGGCCTGAAAGACCCCTCCCCTCTGCTCCAGCCACAGTCCTCCCCCGGGCCTCACAAACCTTCCTGGCACTGCCTCTTCCCTCTGCCTGAACCTCTGCCCCCAGGTGCCCTTGGGGCTCCCTCCCTCACCTCCTTCAGACCTTACCTCAAATCCCCCACTCCCCTTGACACCTTCCCTAAGCCCCTTTTCAAAATTGTAGACTGCTCTTTCCCATGCTCCCTCTACTTCCCTGCCTCACTGTTCTCCACCGCCTGCTGTATGTTGTACTATTTACTTTGGGGACTGCTCACCCAACCTCACAGGATGGAAGGTGCATGAGGACAAGGATGTGTCTGTGTTGCTCCCTCTATGTCCCCGGCATCCAGACCACAGCCTGGCGAAGCGCAGGCACCAGGAGCCACATATTGAGTGAATTAATTCATTTACCAGCTGCTGAGGGAAGTACATAAGAAGCCAAAGATAAGGTCCCTGCCTCGGGGAGTTTAAATCTTGTTGGGAAGAAAGTCACATACTCAGAAAAGTTAATGACATAAGGAATATGCATTGGTGCCAACTGGTGACACCAGCTGTGGATTTCGTGGGCATCAGGGAAGGGAGAGGTCAGAGTTTGGCCAATCGTCAAAGGTGTGAAAGAACAGACAGGACTGTGCAGAGCCTTGAATAATTCATAGAATTTCCTGTAAGACATTTGTGAATCAGATTAGCTGGTTGTCTCTTAGCAAAGCCCTTATCTAAGAGAAGTTTTGGTGGGGGAGGGGAGAGAGCCTTGGCCAGGTCTTGGGACGTGGCACACAAGGCAGCACCCAGTCCTCATCCTGACATGCAGAAGGCTCCTCCTCAGAGACTCCCCATTAGAGGAGACCCCTGCCCATGTCGGACCCCCTCATGGGGACACGTGCAGGAAAGCCATGAAAATGCAGGTGCCTGCTGGCTGTGTGCATCGCCCTGGACAAGCCCACCTGGCCCCACCCACCAGGGCATAGCTTTTGAAGCCCCTCCCAGCGTCTAGGGATCTAGAAGCATTTTGCAAGCGAAGCGAAGGCCACTTAGAAAGCGAGGTGGTGGGGAGGGGTGGCCGACTGGGCAGAGGAGAATTTCAAATGAGGTTGGGATCCCAGACCCACAGCCCAGAGGGGACAGAAATGGCCTGTAGGAGGGGCCAAACAGAGAAGCTGTGTGGGGCTCCCCAGGCACCAGGAGAACAAAGTCAGTAGTAGGACTTGCAGAGGTTCCTCGGGCTTCGAATATCCACACCTCGTCCTCCCCTGGCCAGACTAGCAGCATCAACATGGCCTGGGAACTCCGAGCTGCGCCTGCACCCCTTCCCAGGGACCTCTAGGGGTGGCACCTTGCGCCTTCGTCTTTTTATTTCCCACTGGTGCTAGGGCAACCCCCGACCTAGCCTGTAGGCAAAGAAGGCAGCCATCTGCAACAGGTTGAGAGAGCCCAAAGGTCCCTCCGGGAGCCCAAGGCCTCCTCCCCTCCATCCCTCCCTGCTCCCTCAGGGCTAGGGCTACCCACTGCTATCGAGCAGGGGTGGAGTGGGCGGGAGGGGCGCTGCATAGAGCCTTTAACTGGTAAGCAGGAAAGTCCTTATCAGATGGGCGGTCCAGGGAGCTGAGAGCAGAGGACACCAGACTGGTAAGTTTTTTTGTTATGTGTGTTTCTTTAAATACATTTTTATTGATTTCAGAGAGGAAGGGAGAGGGAGAGAGAGAAACAGCAATGAGGAGAGAGAATCATTGATCGGCTGCCTCCTGCACACCCCCTACTGAGGATCGAGCCAGCAACCCAGGCATGTGCCCTTGACCAGAATCAAACCCAGGATCCTTCAGTCCACAGGCTGACACTCTATCCACTAAGCCAAACCAGCCAGGGCCAGATGGGTAAGCTTTTTGTGTTTTTTTTTGTGGATTTTTTAAAAATACAGTGGTACCTCGAGATATGAGTTTAATTCATTCCAAAACCTTGAGGTGTGGGAAATTATGAGATGCTCGAGTCACGGTAAACTGGTGGGTTGTGTGCAGCTGGCCGATCCGCGCGATTACTCCTATCTCAAATGTTGCTCGTATTTCAAATCAAAAATCGCTCGCTCGACAGCTGGTATCTCAAAAATCTCATATGTTAGGGCACTCGTATCTCGAGGTACCACTGTATTTTGTTGATTTTTGACAGAGAAGAAGGAACAGGGAGAGTTAGAAACATCAACGAGAGAAACATCACTCAGCTGCCTCCTACATTCCCTACTGGGGATGTGCCCACAACCAAGGTACATGCCCTTGACCGGAATCGAACCTGGGACCTTTCAGTCTGCAGGCCAATGCTCTGTCCACTGAGCCAAACTGGTTAGGGCCAGGTGGGTAAATTTTGATGAAGGGGAGCCTCGGAGGGCAAGGCCAGGACTTCTATCCCAGGTGGACTCAGGTCGGGGAGCAGCATTGTGGTCGCCTAGCACGCCACCCCCACCCAGATCCCGCCCTCCACTCACACACGCATACTCACAGTCTCTCTCTCTCTCTCTCTCTCTCTCTCTCACACACACACACACACACCCCAAACCCAGTGCCCCAACAACTGCCTCCCCACACTCGATGCCCAGTGCAGCTGTGGCCAGGCCTGCCTGGACTGCCAGTCGCAGACTGCCAGGGTTGCCCGTGACCTGGGTGGGCACCGTGCTGCCTGCAGAGGGTCGCCTGGAGGACCCCTCCCCACCTGGTGGCATCCGTGTCCCGGGCAATAGCTCCCTGCTTACGGGGCATCTAGGTTTATTAAACTAGCTCGTCCCAAATGCTCGGCCCAGCTTCTTATGCACCTGGCGCTGTAACCAGAGCTGAGTTATCCATCCAGGGGAACTGATGCCACTTCAACCCCCTCCAGAGCACCTCCCTCCGCCCAAGATCCTGGGAAGGCTCCTCCCACCCTCCGCCAGCCCACGGACCTTGGCATCCCAGCTCTGCTGATGCTCATCCTGCCTGGCCATCTTCAAGGCTGGCTTAGCTCCTGTAGAGATCCCTCACCCTCACCTGCTCTAACAGCTGGTGGCACCCCAGCCTCGGTCACAGGAAAGCTGCTCCTCCCATGTGGGGAGCACGTTCTACTTTACATATCGCTTTTGCATCCAGGACTTCATGCCGTTCTCGCCACATCCAGGGTGAGGCTCACAGAGCAGAGGGGACCAGCCCATCCACTCACCAACCTCACTGGGAACAGGCAATGCGCCGGGCGTGGTCCCTACCCTCGAGAAGCTCCTACCCACCATGCCAAGTGCCCGAGGACAGAAGCCTGGCCTACACCCTTGCACCCCTCCCTTGAGGATCCTCAGAGGAGCTAGGAGGGCATGAAGGAGGGCACTGTGCCCGACTGCCTATGGGGTCTGCACCTCGGTCTGAGGAAGAGAGAACATTAGCTGTGTGCAGGGACCTGGGTGGCCCCATTCTGTCCAGGGTGGACTTTGAGACCCAGAAGGAGCCAAGGCATGGGGCGGGCCAGTGCTGTCTGGAAGATTAGATAAGGAGGGGGAGGAGCTAGGAGTGGAGTGGGTGACCATCAGATCAGAGGGGCCTGAAGCAAAGCCTGCCCTGCCAGGCCCCCAGTTAGCAGCCACTGGAGCAGGAATCACAGATTGGGCAAACGCCCAAGGGACCCTAGACATCGGGTCCCCCTAATCCAGCTCAGAACCTAAGGCACAGAAGGGGAGGGGAGATAGGGAGGAGAGAAGCAGCCAGCTCCAAACCCCAGTCTCCTGACCTCAGCCCAGGGCACTGGCCACCACTCTCTCCATCACTCCCTCCCTAGCACTGTCAAAACACTGGGACTGGGCCAAAACCGGTTTGGCTCAGTGGATAGAGTGTCAGCCTGCAGACTGAAAGGTCCCAGGTTCGATTCCAGTCAAGGGCATATACCTTGGTTGCGGGCACATCCCCAGTAGGGGGCGGGCAAGAGGCAGCCGATCAATGTCTCTCTCTCATCGATGTTTCTAACTATATCTCTCTCCCTTACTCTCTGTAAAAAATCAATAAAATATATTACAAAAAAACCACAAAAAAAAACTGGGATTGGCTGATGGCGGGTGGGGCCCTTGGAGTCCCCTTCTCCAAATACCCCAAGGCACACCCCTTAGGTGGAATGGGGAGGAATGTAAGGACAGGAACCCAGCTTTGTGCTGGGGTCCCTGGCTCATCAGAGAAAAGAAATGGGCTCAGCAGTCCTGCGAAGACATCCATGCACTGGACCTTCCATCTTTCTTACCAAGGACTCGCCCTGGCCACTTGGGCCGCCGGGCTGTATGTGTACACGTTCAACACCAGGACCTCATCGCTGCAGAGCTTACGCCTGAAAGGACCGAAAGCCACCAGAGACCCCAGAAGGTTCGCCTGTGAGGAATGGAGGGAGCAAAGGACCAACAGAAATAAAGGTCCCTGACAGTGAGCCAGGTCTCAGGCCTGCATTTCTGACTCTCGGGGCTGGGTGGCCTATGGCGAGTCCTGAGTGGCCTCAGGGCTGCCGGGATGGGAAGATGCATCTGTCAGGCCAACGAGGAGCAAGATAGGGAGCAGGAGAGACAGAAGGGAAGCTGAGGCAGAGAAGGGGTGCAACCAGGGGCCACCCAGCCAGCCCTGGCCTCACACAATCCTCTCTCCTGCCCTCCATAACCAGGAACCGGACCCAGCCCGCCAGGCCCACGGAGGCGAGCCCCGCCCACTCCAGGCCTCCGCAGAGCTCCAGGCAAAGCAGCCCTGACAAGCCCAGAAAGTGACCCGATCTGCAGCACCCCAGCCTGTTCTGGAGCGCAGTGTCATGGTGGGGGCAGGACGGGGAACAGGGCACTGTTTTAGAGGAAAGGCCATTTAAGAAGCATAAGAATTAAATTCACTTGTGTACCTTGAATGGGTCCGGAATTAAAGAAACCAGCGGTCACAGACATAGAACAAAGGTTCACTGCTGGCTGTGGATTGGGCATAGATGCTGCTGGGAATTATGAAGTGGTGTGATAACAGCATCATGGAAACATGGGAACACATTTTTACTTCTTAGAGATGTCATTTTTATTTATTTATTTTGTTAATCCTCACCGAGAATATTTTTCCATTGGTTTTTAGAGCGTGGGGGGGGGGGAGGGGGAGAGAAGCGTCAATGTGAGAGAGACACATCGACTGGTTGCCTCCTGCACAGGGATTGAGCCTGCAAGGAAGGTACATGCCCTTGCCTGGAATCGAACCTGGTACCCTTTAGTCCTTGGACCAATGCTCTAGCCACTGAGCTAAACCAGATAGGGCTTCTTAGAAATGTATAATGAAGTATTTAGAGGTGAAAACATACAATGTGTGTAATACCAGAAAATACTTCAGTAAAAAGGAGGTGCAGAAAATATACCAAATTGTAGACAATTATTAAGTCTACAATGTGGGCATATGGTGTTCTAAATAGCTTTCTACTTTTCCGAATCATATTCATGCCTCAGGCTGGCGGTGGGGGCCAAAGTGGCAGTCAAAGCCAGAGCCAGCTGGAAAAGCGCTGTGAATGCTCCCATCGCTCAGGGATCAAACTGACTCCCTCCTGTGCCCACACCCTGGGGAACAAGGCTCTTCTGCCGGCTGGGGGAGAGTGCCGGCTGGCTGCCGTGATTTGTGAACCAAATGTGCACAGGTGTCACCAAGCACCTGCAGCTGCCCCCAGGCTGAGATTTAGGGTCCCTGCCTCTCCTGGCTCTGCCCACCTGCCGAACACAGCTTCACCCACCACTTCGATCATTCTCCTCCCCCCGCCCCCAGCCCCTCAAGGAGTCCCTCCAGCCTGTTGCCGAAGTGGAAACCGCTCTACTCTGTGTCCCTGCCCCCAGTCCCGCTTCAGCTTGGCTCACTTCTGTGCCCATGGTCCCTGGTGTGAAAGGCCCCGCAGGCCCCAGTCTGAAGACCCTGCTCTGTGGCCCTGCTCACCTGCCTCCCTAAGCCAGGGCCCTCACGTGACCCTCGGAGGCTCAGGGCTCACCTGTGATGAACACACCAGATACGTGGGCTCTGTGTATCAGGGAGGAAACCCCAGCCTGACATGGGGTGAAGCAGGGCGATGAGGCCTGGGGGTGGAATGCAGGAACACCAGACCTGTGCTCAGGGGTTAATCGAAACCCAGAATCCTCCCGCTGGGCCGGGAGCAGAAAGCTGATGGCCCCACCCTAAAATTCAGCACATCACTCCACCCCCAACCCCAGCCACTGTCCCACCCACCCCAGGAGGGGACGTGGGGTCAGGAATGCAGGGTAGGGCAGAGCAAGCAAGTGGCTACAGAAGGATTCTTCAGGCGGAGGAGCCGGGAGAGCACAGCCTGGATCCCAAGCCCACAGCGGAACCTGGAGACTGAATCTGCCCCCACCAGGCCTCTCTCCCCACTCCCTGCTCCTCTGATCCCACACCCAACCTCCAGAGCAGAGGCTGGTCTTACTCCCCACACCCCCTAGTACGAGACTCCAACTGTGCGTGAAGTGGGTCATGGCCCTTGGGCACAGGGTCCCTATTCCCACTACCTTCGCCACGAGAGAAACACGGAGGATTAGAGAGCCTGTGGGGTACAAAATGTGCCTTCCCTTTGGCCTCAGAATTCCACTTCCAGGAATTTATCCTGAGAGAATAACGGGACAAGTGTTCGGGCATGTCCCAAATGGGATGTTCAGTGCAAAACCTGAAAAACAACCTGAATGCCCAGCCCCAAATCTAGGGGCTCGCACCACAGGACACTATGCAGCCCTGGCCACAGGATGCTGGCACGAGAATACATGTACCCCCAATAGACAGGACACGAACACCTGTGGGCAGTAAATGCCTTTTGTGTAGGTGAAAAGGCCAAAGGGTCCATATACAGGTTGTGACGGATTGTCGCAGTGGTATTACAGATAATTCTTGAGTTTTTCAGATTTACTCCATCAATTATACACTGAGTGGCCAGATTATTATGATCTCTAAATGCAAAATAATCTGGCCACTCAGTGTATATCCTATGTAATAGAAGGCTAATATGCAAATTGTCTCCTCAACCAGGAGTTTGACCAGCAGGAGGCCAGCCAACCGCCCATGTTCCCTTCCCCTGGCCAGGGTGGCCAGACCCTACCCATGCATGAATTCATGCACCGGGCCTCTAATAGATTGATAGATAGATAGATAGATAGATAACTACACACTGCGTGGTCAGATTATTTATTACGCATTCAGAGATCATAATAATCTGGCCACTCAGTGTATACTAATTGCATGGATTGGCCCAGTTGAGGCCAAGCCCCTGCCTTGAGGCACAGGCCAGGGAAATCACAATTAAATGAAAGCCAAGGGCAGGGCTGCAGGGAAGAGTGGTGCCCCCTCCTGGAATTATAAGGTCTCGGACTTGAGGCTTTTACAGGCCATCTCTCCCGCTCCCCACAGTGCAGACTAGAACAATCTGTGCCTGTCACTACTACTGAGTGCCTGACAAATGGTAGGTTTTCAATAAATGTTTGTTGAATGACTTAATGAAGTCTGACAAAGGCTAAGTGATGGACTCTCTAGACCAGCGGTTCTCAACCTGTGGGTCTCGACCCCTTTGGGGGTCAAACGACCCTTTCACAGGGGTCGCCTAAGACCAGCGGAAAACACCTATTTCCCATGGTCTTAGAAGCCAACAGACCGCTCCTCGGTGTAGCAAAGTGTAGCAATGTAGTTTACTGTTGTCATATGAAGACTGTTGCCCATGCTACGCTACGATTCACAACAAAATTTCATTTATTTGTAATTAAAAATAAATATTTCACAATATATAATTACATATCTTTTGTGATTAATCACTATGCTTTAATTATGTTCAATTTGTAACAATGAAAATACATCCTGCATATCAGATATTTACATTACAGTTCATAACAGTAGCAACATTACAGTTATGAAGTAGCAACGGAAATAATTTTATGGTTGGGGGTCACCACAACATGAGCAACTATATTAAAGGGTCGCGGCATTAGGAAGGTTGAGAACCACTGCTCTAGACCAAGAGGCAAGCAAACTCAACAGGTAGACTTCCTCCCAGCCTGTCAGCCTACGGGCTCTCAGATTGGGGATCCCGATCCCGGATACCCATTAAAATCACCCAAGGAGCTTAAAGCAATCCAACCCTCAGACCCCAGCCCTAGAAATGTTGATACAGTTGGTCTGACATGGGACTTGGGAACTGGACTTTTTTAATACCCCCAGGGAATTCTCAGGCACCAATTACGCACCTCGGAGGGCATCGGGCTGAAGGAAAGCAGACCCTTGCCAAAGTCACCCAGAGTAAAGAGCAGGCGAGCCACGCGGGGCTCCTGGCCCAGGGCCCACACCTGCTCCATGCCACTGAGTCCACCACGACCCCTGACAACACTACGAGGGGTGATTTTCACGCAGTCCTGTCCTGGCAGCCCTGCTCAGCCCGGCAGGCTCGCGCACATGGCTTGCAGGAGTCAACCATCGCACATTTGGTCTTCCTCCTTTCCTGCGCTTCTACTTTTCCCCACGTTGTTATCTTTTCCAACGAACCCTGCCTCCGCCACACGTTCTGCTCCTGATCCACTTCCTGGGGAGATGGATCCGGCTACAAGGTGAGCAGGGAACCCTGAGAGGGGGGCCCTTAGGACCCTGCCCTGTGCTCATCTAGGCCTGGGTGATATAAGCCCAGGGGCCCTAGGAGGCCCCAAATGGTGCCCCAACGCCCAGGAGTGGGTGGGCAGAGGCACCCAGACCAGTGTTGGGAGCTCAGCTTTAAGACCAGTTCACCTGCATCCGCTGCGGCCTGGGGGCCACCCCTCGGAGCCCTCAAAAGGGACTGGATGTGAGACAAGGAGGGGCCCACGCTGCACAGTCAGGGCTGTTTCTCCCTGCGGCCTCACGGAAGCCACATTAAATCCCCCACCTCTCACTAGCCCTAATCAGCCGCTCCAGCCCTGGCCTCTGCTGCCTCCACCCAGCTGAGGGGTGAGGCAGGGGACCTGGCAACTCTCCAGCCAAGAACAAGCGGCCTGCTTTCCCTTCCAGGCCAGGTATCAAGCTGCTCCCATATCTGCTCCCAGACCCTCCCCAGCCTCCCTCCCGAAAGTTCATGTACAATCTTCAGTGGGAACCCTAATTATCCAGGCAGACCCAACTGCTTCCTGGGCTCCCAAACATGGGCACTAACAGCCAGGCTGGGGGAAAGGGGTAGGGTTGTTTTACAATTAGTTGGAGGTTTGAGGAGAGCCAGAAAGGCCTGGTGAGGACGGAGCAGAAATCAGAGAGAAATGCTTTCACACTGAAAGGCAGCAGCTACCAACCTTTCGGACCTCAGGGACCACCGTGCTGTAAGACACCCAATCCCCTGGGACCAGCGTGCAGCAGGACAGGCAGGGTCTGAGATCTAACAAGCTTCCAGGTGTGCTGATGAGGCTCCACCAAGCCCTAGACATTGAGTAGCAATGACTTGGTGATTAGAAACATTCTTTCACTGACTCCAAGTTCTGAGAAGCTGAGACTCACGAGCCCCCTTATCCGACACCGAGTGCCCAGTGCCTAGCACAGTGCTGTGGACATGCTGAATGGATGAACGGTGTAAGCAAGCAGTTAATCTTAGCGAAGTGCCCAGCATAGGTGGCCATACAAAGAAACCTCCAACTAGTTGTAAAACAACACAATTAACACCAGAGAGGAGTCTATACAGAGCAGTGCAAAGCAGAGGAAAAGAGGATAATTTTGCTGGGTTGGAGGCGGGTGTGAGTCTCTCAAAAAGAGGCTGTTTTGCAGTAGGTCTTAGAGGATGGGTCAGGGCTGCCCAGGTGGAGACTGGCTGACAGGTGGGCAACGCAGGGGCAGAAGTGAAGAGACATGTGAGTGTGGTGTAGGTCCCATGAACTGGGAGCAGTATGGTTCACCTGGAGGATGGTTTGAGGTGGAGGTGAAAAAGCCCCAAAATTGAAAAGTTTTGGTCAGCAAGTGCTGGTGCTAGAATGCCAGGTGGGTGCCCACCAGTGGGGAGTCGGAACTGCAGGCGATGTTTGCACAGGGTACTCAGGGCCTGAGCATAGGGGCTCTCGGGAGTCACCTGTCCTGCCCGGCTCAGCGTGGACTGAGGAAGCAGCCCCCTGAGCCAGAAGGGCCCAGGTGAGAGGCAGCAACAGAAAGAGTCCCTGCAAGGGGCTGAGGCCTGTGGGGAGGCAGGTGTTTCCCTTGATTTGCTAGATCTCACAGGCCACTGTGTGCTTGGACCACTGTGTGCTTGGCTGGAACAGGCACAAGGCATCAGAGAAGACGGTCATTTCCCTAAAACCTCCAGTGCTGTTCAGACAGGAGACCCAGGCTGCCACCATCTGCCCCCATAGCCCACCCTCTCTCCTCCCCCTCAGCCTGTCAGAGGTGTCTACTGTGCGCCTGACCTGAGGGGCAGCCAGAGCCTGGTCATTGCTGGGGGGCTGAGGGGTGCAGCCCAGATGTGCCTTTAGCCCATCCTCGGGGGGCCTGAGTGAAAGAAGTCACAGGGGGTGGGGTGGGAGGGTGCTAAGAGAGCAGGGTCTGCTGGGACTCCCAGTCAGCCCTGCCCCCCCCCCCCATCCATCCTTACTAAACAAAAGTTAAACTCCCAATAGCCCTGGGAGACAGCAGGGGGGCAGGTGACCCCCCCGCCTCCCAGCTCAGGGTGAGCCAGGCCAGGTGAGAGGGGGGGGGGGCTGAGGGGCTGCGGCTGTACTCCAAAACCCGGCTGTACTCCAAAACCCGGCGAAAAGGGCCGGTGGCTGGCTCGCCTATGGAGGAGGAGGATCAGCAGAGGACGTGGGTTTATCTTAAAGGAGGGGGGTGGGAAACCTACAGCTCCCCGCCCTGAAAATGGGGCAAAGGGAGCAGGCCCTGCCCAGGCCTGGCTAGAGAGGTGGGGAATCCACTCCACCCCACCCCACCCCACCCCCAGACCCACCCAACTGCTCCCTGAAGAGAACCCTCCCCTCTGCCTCCTACAGTCCTGCCCTGTGCCAGCCTCAGGCCTGGCCTCTCCAGGGACTTGAATTGATTCCCTGCTGGTCCAGCCCACACCCTGGGGGGTGGCGGCCAGAATTAATTAATATTTGTAAAGTGCTTCAGAGATCCTGGGACCAGAGACCCAGGGGCGCCAGATGAGCGGGCGCAGGAAATTGACAGGGAGAGACAGGGAGAAGGGGGGCAGCAGGCCAGGGCCCGGGACGCCTGGAGGGAAGGCGCCCCTACTGACAAGGGCAAGTCAGGAGAGAGCTGCGAGGAAAGCTGCGACCTCTCACAGGTGCCCCAAGTCCCCAACCGGAGGGTTCGCGCTGGGGCGGAGCCGGCCCACCCTCCTCAGCTCCGCCCCACCTCCAGAGCCGGTCCGGTCCGGCCGGGCGCCTTTCCCCAGCTCAGGCCCCAGGCACCCACCGGCCCCGCCCGGACCACCTGCGGAGGAAGTCTCTCCGCGCGTCGGAGCAGAGCGCGCGCCGGGGTAGAGGCTGCGCGGAGGAGGGCGCTCCTGCCAACTCAGGGAGGGCACCGGCTCCTACCTGGGCAAACACTGAACTTCCTTTCTCAGCAGGCGAGCCGCTCCCCCGCCCTAGAAGCGGGGGGACGCCCGGGCCTTCTGTGGGGGGCCGGAGGCGGGACCCACGCACCTGGCCCACGGCGCCACCTCCCCACCCGCGCCCCCCTCGAATTCACTCACCCCAAAGTGCTGATGAAGCCGTTGACGGAGCCCTCGGCGTACAGGGAGACGATGTCTCCGATGTGTAGGAAGCTGGACATCTCGCTCATGGCTTCGGCCCTCGGGGGAGCCCGGGCGGCCGGAGTGCGCGGGGCTCCAGGCGGGGCTCGGTGCCGAGGACGGAGGTGACCGCGAGGGCGGCCAGGGGCGCGTCCCCACCTCGGAGCAGGGCGCTCGGCGCGGCCGGGGAGGGCTAGCGGCCCCGGAGCGGCAGGCGGCGCGGCGTGGCCGGGAGCCGGCGGTGGCGTCCGGGTGAGGAGGTGCCCGCGTCTCGGCGCGCCCGCCGCCCGCCAGCCCGCCGACCCGGCCGGCGCGTACCTGCCGCGAAGAAGGAGCAGGAAGTCTGGGGCTGCCACACACACATGCAAATCCCTCCCGGGAGGCGGGGAAACCACACCCGCCCGCCCCCCCCCCCCGCGCGGCCCGCCCCCGGCACCCACGTGCGCCGGCCCGCCTCCTGTGCCCTGCGCCCCCCGAGCGTCCGGGCTCGGCCTCCGGACGCCGAGCGAGACGCGCGCCCCGGGGAAACTCGGAGGAGCGTCGGGTTCCAGCAGCCTCCGGACCGAGTTCCAGCTCCAAAAGCCCCCAGCACCCTCGCGGACCGCCGTTCCGCGAGGCCCGGCCTCGGTGGGCCGCCTGCCTCCGGGCTCCCTGCATCGTCTACTTTTCCGCCCTCGGGTCACGCAGAGCCGGTGCGGCCCCGCGAGAGGGACAGCCGTTGCTCCGCAGCGCTACGCGGAGCCGCGCGGGGGACCGGGAGCCTCGGGCCACCGCCGCCTTCGCTCCCAGCTGAGTGCGGTCTCGCGCCCGAGGCGCTCTCGTTCCTGCGCGGCACAAATCGGGCTCCCTTTTTCCCCACGTGGAAAGCCTTTTCATTGCACAACGGAAAGCGCTGGGGCTTGGAGGGGAAATGAAGCAATGGGGTGGGTTTTGTTTTTTCTCTCCGCATTCCTGTGTACAGAGAGATCCAACTTCCGAATCCGTCAGCCGCTCCCTCTCCAGAAGTCGGCTCCGAAATTCCTGGTTCTTTCGGCCTTGCTTTTTCAAACGGGCGGAGGGGCGGGAGACAGCTACCTTCACTGGTTAATGGTGCACCTTGCCAACAGGGACAAGGCCGGGCGGCCTCGGAGGGTCTGTGCCCGCCAAGCCCTCGCTCACGAAGTCCTGCCCGCTCGCCTACTTTCAGTTCTGTACCCGGTGCTCGGGGGTTTGCTTCCTGGTATGTACTTTTATTGAACTGGCAGAGGGCGCCCGGTGCCACCTCCTTTGATCACATTGACTTCCTTCGGAACCCCCATCCAGACTTCCTGGGAAGCTGGAGGCTTGTCCCTGGGAGAAAGGGAGGAGGGACTCAAAGACTCAAGCAGGAAGAGGCGCGGCGGGAGGGGCGAGGCGGCCGGGAGCGCGAGGCAGCTGCTGACTCAGGGGGAGGGAGAGGAGTCCCTGGGTGTGTGACCTTTTCGTGAAGACCCCTAAAATGGGGGGG
>JAAGEH010000019.1:507999-537272 GCA_011751065.1 Lasiurus cinereus | reverse complement strand
TGCACAATCACACACTCACTGACTTTCACACACTCACTTATGCACAATCACACACACTCACACACTCACTCACACTCACTCACTCATGCACAAGCACTCACACACTCACTCATACATACTCATTCACTCTCACTCACACACGTACACACTCTCACTCACACACTCATGCATAATCACTCTTTCACACACTCACACACTCATGCATAATCACTCTCTCTCACTCACACACTCGCTCACGCACAACCACACACTCACATATACACTCACTCATGCACACTCACTCACACACTTATACACAATCACTTACACACTCTCACTCACACACTCCTGGGGAACCTAGAGGGAGGCATACTTGTTCTGTTGGCTCTGCCCCTCCCCCCGCCCCCAGGCACCAGTCCCCAGTGTCATACCATTTATTTCAGATGCTGCTGACCACATACCAGGCACAGGAGAGGAAGCCAAGTAGGAAGGTGGCCAGCTGAGCCCCACACGTGGTTCTGGGCTAGCAGAGAAAGAGATAAAGAATCCATTTCTGGGATTCCTTCTAGTCACAGAAGGCATCATCCCCTCTCCCTTCTATCTCTCCTCCTGAGAGAGAAGCCCCTGGTTGTGGAGTCCTGAAGCTCTGTCCTCACCCCTCCTCTGCCCTGAGGGGTTGGCTGGCAGGTGAGGTGTGACCCTGCCCTGGGCACCTCCACAGTCAGTGAGAAGTGAGAATCAGGAGTCCTGCTCAGCCAGTTGCCAGATGTGCAGCGCAGCCGCTGGCTTGGCCTTGGCGCTCGCTCGCTCCCTCCCTCCCTCGGTGTGAACAATGAGAGTGCCGAGCTGTGCACACCCCCTTCCCCGAAGGCCACTGAAGGGAGGTGAGAAAGGTGGGCTGGCAGGGGTGTGGGCAGGGGAAGGGCCCTCAAGCTCGAAACTGCAGGGCTGGTGGCCCCCAGCCAGACAAGGATCAACAGAACTACCCCCCCCCCCCGCCCCGCACCACCCTCTCCTCTTCTTACCAGTGCCTCCCATTGGCTCAGAGGGCAAGGGAGCCCAGGAAATTCAGGGGGGCCTCCCAGGACACAGAGCCTGCTCAGGGGAGAGGTCAGTGGGCCTGGGGGCTGAATAGAGACCATGTAGCATAAGTAATTATTTTGTAAACACTCAGCTCAATCAGCAAATATTCACTTTATTGTCTTTATTTTCGTACTCTTCAGGGTTCTTAGTAAAGAGAAGAGCTGGAGCTCTGGCCTGGTGCAGCCCAGGTGGTTGAGGGTCATCTCATGTACCAAAAGGTGGCCACTTCGACTTCTAGCCGGGCCACCTGCCTGGGGGAGTGCATGAGGCAGCCAACCCACGTTTCTCTCTCCCTCTCCCTTCCTCCCTCTCTAAAATCAATACAAACATTTTTTTAAAAAGAAGTGCTTGAGCTTCTAGAAGTGACAACCTGACAGTGGGACTTGTTTTATAGGAAGACTGAGCAGGGGATAGGTATGAGACAAAAGGTTTTATTGAGTTAGTTCTCCACAAATAAGGCCTCCGAATCCCCTCCCTAAAGAACAATTGATTTTGAGTGTCCATTAGGGGCACTGACTGTGAGGGTACAGGAGGCTGGGCTGGGCTGCACCCCTCCCCATCCCCCTACCCCCCCACCTGAGTTCTGCACCTGAAATGGGAAGCGGTGGAGGTTACATGGAGGCTGTTTAATTCCAGTTTCCAGTTACCTGTAAGGCTTGAAGGAACCCTTAGGAAGAGAGGGACTTCAGGCAATTCCTTCACTTTCCAGACTCAGGAAAGGGGCCCTGCACCTCCAGGGGAAGCGCCCAGGCCTCTCCACTCACCTGTCAGCAGGCAGGCAGGTGGGGGCACGAAGAGCAGCCCTGTGATTCTTTGGTGGGGGCGGGGAAGGATCCAGCGTGAAAACCCTCCCCGAGGCCAGGGCCAGGCAGGCACAGCTTTTGTCTGACAGGAGACACAGATGACGCCCGCCCGCTGAGTGCACCTGGGCTGGGCCCTGGCCGCCAGCTGCGTCCCATGCCACCTGGGCAGGACCCAGGCCTGTGAACTGCCTTTGTCGAGCTGCCAGCCAAAGCTCAGAATGGCCAAAATGAAGGCGTTCAGCCTCCACGCAGACCTGCTTCTACACCAGGAACATTCAGAAGGAAGGAAGAGGCCATGCAGCAGTCAGTGGGTGTGTCGTGTCCTTCCAAGAGGGCAGGGAGGGGTCACAGCCAAGGCGCTCTGCAGGGCAGGAGAGAAAGGGCTGCTGTGTGCCCTGGAGCTGAGCAGACACTGGGGCCTTTGTCCGGGGCAGTGGAGGAGCCCGCTGGTCAGATGGAGAGCAGCTGGGGAGAGAGGGATTCCTGGGCTGAGCCATCAGCCTCTCCCCAGCCCCACCCCCTGCTTCAGGCCAGCCTAAGAGGAAGACTGAGCTGTGCTGAGGCCTGGAGGTGCAGCTCATTCCTCTCAGGCTGCAGACTGCAGGCAGCCTAGGAGGCTCAGGAGCCTTCCGGAGGCCTGGGCGCTGAAGGAGCCCCTGGGTCTGGGCCCTCAGCACTGGGCACGCTTCTCTCTGGAAGGAGTGCTCTGGATTGAAGGGAACAGACCCAGCCTTGGACCTTGGGGGGTAAGCAGCCTGGTGAGGAGGTCTGCATCCAGCCCTGGACAAATCTTGATTGAGTCTGTGCTGTGTGCAGGGCCCTGCACAGGGCAGTAGGGTGAGGGCTCTCTGAGGCCCCAGACCCTGCCCCTCAGCAGCTCCTTCCATTGGTTGGCATTGCCGTCATTCTACACCCTCTTTCTACATGTAGCTGCTCCCAGAGCGGCCCAGGCACATCAGCCAGTCCTCAGAGCAGAGGAAGGATCCCCAAGGCAAGCACTGGGGCTGGAGCCAGGAGGGGAAGCAGTGATCTGCCGTTGCCCACACCTGCCACCCACCCCTAAGGGGTGCTGTGGTTGCATTAGGGCATTAGTCTGGCCCCATCCTTGCCATCTTACAGAGGAGGAAACTGAGGATCCCAGAGCTGAGGGGACAGCAAATGGATTGCTCCCTTCTGGGAGCAAACTCAGCCATCCTACAGTCTATGGAGCTTGTACGGTGAGCCTCGAGTCCCTATTTTGCAGATAAGGAAAGCTTGGGGGTGAGGGACCATGTCACAGAGTTAGTAAGTAACAGGTGGGATTCAAACCCAGGCCTGCCTGACTCTAGAGCCTGGAGGCTCAACCTTCACTCTGCAGAGGTCACAGCAGGGATGCTTGGTTCTGGGGCAATTAGGTCACCGAGGGAGGGCTGTTCCTCTGCCCTCGGGGACCCTGCCCCGCCCCTCCTCAGCAGTGGCTGGGAGGAGCCTTCCAGGTGGAACAGCCACTCCACCCAGGCCTGTGCCTCCAGCCTCCACCATGTGCGGGCCACGAAGACCTTTCCTCTGCGTCCTCCGCGCTCCCTCCACCCTGAGCCCGGTGGGCCTCCCCACGCAGGACAGTTCTGTGGGCACGGCCTGTGGGCCACAGGAAGCTGTGCTGCCCTGCAGGGACTCCAATGCCCCTGATTCATCAGCACCTTCTTTGTTCCCACAGACCAAGGCACAGCAGGAGGAAAAGCAGAACTGCCCGGCTGTTCAGGCCTGGAGACTGGGGATGGGTAGTGAGGCAGAGGAAAGGGGCCACATGCGGACCTGACAAGCTCAGGGAGGCCTGCGTGGCAGTCTTGCAAACTCAGAGACCTAAAGTCACCACAAAGGATGGTCTGAAATTAAGCTTCAGCTAAAAGCTGTTATGGTGGCAGTTATGTCCTAGGTCGGTATTTTCTTTTTCTTTTTTTAAATAGTACTATTCTGTACTTTTTAAAAATATATATATTTTATTTATTTTCCACAGAGAGGAAGGGAGAGGGATAGAGAGTCAGAAACATCGATGAGATAGAGACATCGATGAGCTGCCTCCTGCACGCCCCCTACTGGGGATTGCACCCGCAACCAGGATACATGCCCTTGACCAGAATGGAACCTGGGACCTTCAGTCCGCAGGCTGATGCTCTATCCACTGAGCCAAACCAGTTTCTACCTAGGCTGGTATTTTCACTGACAAGGTCAACCTTTACCTTAACTAAGCCTATCTGTCTTTTTGCATCTATGATAACATACCCTTGAAATGTCTGGGTAACTTGTAACTTCCCTTTTTCTGGAGTCCCTGGGGCACAACCTAATGTGCTGGGCACCAAGACAGATACCACAAATTCCTTCATTGTGATCATGTTAATTTATCCTGCAGCCACCTAAGTATGTGTGTCTATCATTTTACCTTTATCCAATCCCTGGAATTACCCCCCGCCCCGTTTTGCTTCCCTACCACCACTTCTCTAGTTCTCTAATCTATCACCAATGGATTTCATGTAATCCACCTACATCCCTTCCTTTGATGGCAATGTTTAAATACAGACGTAACCCGCCATTCTCCGGAGCATTACCGCAATTCATTGAGGTTCTGGTTCCCGGCATATGTTGGCAGTTTGGCTCAAATAAACTTACAAAAAATCTTTACAGGTTTGAATTTTTTTTACATTGACAGAGGCTTGGCTGGCCACTCCCAGGATCAGCCAGCCATCAGCTGGCAGGTGGGCCATCTCCCTATGGATCCTGACCCAGGGAGCTCCCATGAAATCCAGAACTCCGGGCCCTGGACCCTCCCTGTCCAGGAAGCCTTTGCCTTGGACACCAGATGAGAAGGGGACCAATAGAAGAAGCAGGAAAGGTGTGGGGCCCCAAACTTAGTGGAGTGAAATAATAGCCATTTTATTTTGCTCATGGTTTTATGGGTTGAGAACTGGAGAAGGGCCTGGCTAGCAGCTCCTGCTGGGGTCTCATGTGATTGCTATCAGATGTTGGCTGGGGCTGGAGTCCTCTGGAAGGCTCCATGGGGCTGGCCCTGCCTCCTGGCTGGCAGGCTGGCTCAGTGGGAGCTGGGGGCGGGGCTGTGGAGAAGAGCAGTGCTGGGCGCCTGCAGCTGGGTCTCAGGGCGGTCTGTCTCCCTAGCAGGTGGGCTCATCCCAGAGCAAGGGTTCCAGAGAAGCAGGTGGAACCTGTATGGCCTTTTATAACTTGACCTCCACAGTCACCTATTGTCATTGCCCTGTCCTTTGTTGATGGAGACAGTCACAGCCCTCCCAGATTCCAGGGAGAAGGACAAAAACCATCCTTCCCTGGAGGTGTGCCAAAGGATGCTGGGCCAAGTTTTTAAACTATGGTGACATCTCAGAACAGGGCTCTTTCCCTGTGCTAACGGGGACCTCAGAGATTACAGGCCCCAGGAGACACCAAGAGGCCTCAAGCCAGCACCCACTCTACAGATCTGAAGACTGGGGCCCTGAGAATGAGAGCTCTGCACTCAGCACCTGCCTCTGCCTTCATGCCTGTCCGTCACAGTGAAGGCCAGGTGTCCTCAGGCCCTGAGCAGAGCCGGACAGCGCCTGGGGAGGTCTGGGGTGGGTTTGGTGACATGCCCCAGGATACTTGAGTGAGTCAGCGTGTGTGCATAAGTGGCACCCTCTTGAGTGTGGATGCATGCGAGAGGGCTCCTGTACCCTGTAGAACAGTGGTTCTCAACCTTCCTAAGGCTGCGACCCTTGCATACAGTTCCTCATGTGGTGATGACCCCCAACCATGAAATTTTGCTACTGTTATGCATCATGATATAAATATCTGCATTTTCCGATGGTCTTAGGAGACCCCTGTGAAAGGGTCTTTTGATCCCCAAGGGGTCGCGACCCACAGGTTGAGAACCACTGCTGTAGAAGGTATTACGCCCCATGACACAGGCTTGGCAGGTACCATGGGAAACTCAAGGCAGGACCACGGGGAGGAAAGGGCTTCGGGAGGGTGGGGCCAAGTCAAGAGTGTGTCTTGAGCAAGAAGGGGTCCTGTGGGGGTAGGAGGGACTGGGATCTGGTTCTGGGACCTTGGGGTTCAGGGCTCTTGAGAAGTTGAGCTGTGGCCAATCAATAGGAACCATTGACAGCTTCCAAGCAGCTCAGTCAGCCATGGAAACACCTGAATAAACCCATGGGCCCCCCAAACCCTCCCTGACCCCAGAAGGTGAGATGCCCCTTTAGTGCCCTGCCTATCCCCATGGTCTCAGAAGCTGCTCTAGGCTTCCAGCCCCAGCCCAGCCCATAGGCCAGGGATCCCCATGGTGGGCCACCGGGTCTCCCTCATCCCCATCAGGGCAGGGACTCGTGCACAGCTGTATCCCCAACAGACTCTCAGTCAAGATTGATTCGGTGAATGAGGAGTGGTGTGTGTTGGAACTGGTGGTGGGCAGGAGTCTGCCTGGCCTTTGGCCCTGCCTCTTGCTCCTCTGACTGCTCTCTGGGCAGGTGACTGTCCCAGCCAACCCTGTGCCCACTCCAGAGCCTGCTCAGGCCCTCAGGCACTTCCTGGGAGGGGCAGCTGTTGCAAGCAAAGGGTACTTTGCTCAGGCCTGGCCATCTGCCTGGGCCAGCGGTACCATGTCTAGGGCCAGCCAGGCAGGCAGCCGTGGGGCACAGGGAGACAGCAGATTGTGGGGAAAGAGAAGGTGGGTTTTTTAAACATAGGTGGTTAAGAAATATCCACCAGAGGTGACAGCTAAACAAAGACCTCAAGGAGGTGAGGAAATGGATCACATGAATTCCTGGGGCAGAGCCTCCAGGTAGAGGCAACAGTAGGTGCAAAGGCCCTGAGGCAGGAGTAGGCTGAGTGTGGTCTTTGGTCCCAGCTCACAGGAGCAAGGAGGCAGCAGGAGGTGGGGATGGAAAGGGAGAGGGAGCAAGACAGGGAGAGGAAGCGGGATGTGGGGTCCTGACAGACCTCAGTGGGGTGTTAGGTCTCACCTAGGTGATGGGGAGCCAGTGCAAAACTTTGAACAGAGGATTGATGTTTTAAAGTCACAGTAGCTCCTGTTACCTTGTGCTTGACATTTCTAAATATTTGTTAAACACTGAACATGTATTGACCTGTTTAACCCTCCCAATGCCTTTTAAAGGTGAGGAAGCCCACAATAGAGAAGCCTCTACCCATGACATGCTGACAGCGACCCCCTGGCAAGTGTGACAAACCAAAAGTGTCTGCAGATGTTGCTGCAGACAGAACGGCCCCGCTGAGATTCACTGCCCGAGTGCCCTCCTGTCTCCCCGCCTGCCCCTGTCCCAGCGCAGGCTCAGCCCCTCTCACCAGGACGGCTTCCTGAAGCCCCTGCTCCATCCTCCACGGCACACCCTACCATGCCACCTTCCCAGCTTTACCGCCCTCGGTGGCTCCTGTGGCCCAAAAGTAAATGCCAAGCCCTGCTGCTTCTCCATCTCTGCATCGTGCCCCTCCTGCTGTCCTCCCTCCCTCATTCCATGGTGAGGCAGCATGCTGGACATTTCAGACAGGGAGACAAGTCCGCAGGCCGGCCCTCACGGTGTTTCTGAGTGTCCCGGGCAGGGGAGAGCGGGTCCATGGTTCCTAGCCTGGGAGCGCTGGGGAACAGCTCTACAGAATGGCTGCAGGTGGTCAAGGGCAACAGGGGAGACTGGCAGTGTGGGCAGAGGCCTGAGAGGATCAGGAAGATGTGGATGGGTTTGGGCCCAGCAAAGCACTGAGAATGCAAGTGTGAAGAGGGGGACGGCAGGGAGCAAAGGGTTAAACATGAGGTCATGGCCTGAACGAGCCAGTGAGGGGGTGGAGGGGTATGGACAGTGGGGTCACGGTGCAGGCTGTGCCCTGGCAGGCATGCCTGTCCCTTCCCTTCACCTGTGAAATCCCCCCTCTCTTCCTGCAAACCACACGCCTCCTCCCTGAGGCCCGAGGGTGCCTCCCTGTTCCTCATCTGCAGTCTCCAAACCTGTGTTACAGCAACATTATCCGATTTTTGTTGTTGGGTTCTGTGGTCACCTCCTCCCGCAGCTCGGCTGTGAATTTCACTCGAGAGGTGACTGTGATCCTTGGTCTATGGGCAAGTTAAATCCCCAGATGTGCCCCAGCTCCAGCCTGCCCCCCCCCTGCCCCGCCCCGGGGTCAGGGCCGCAGGGAGCGGAAGCACCAGCGTTCACTGGCTCCCACTTGGCCCAGCCTATCATCCCAGGGCGCATTTGCTGCACATCAGCGAGCACACAGCCTGCTGGTGCCAACTACGCCCTGTTGCCCCCAGGCCCCCTGAAGTCAGTCTCTCTCTCTCTCTCTCTCTCTCTCTCTCTCACACACACACACACACACACACACACACACACACACAAGCCAAAGTCCCCCCCACATACACTTGCCAAAGTTGCCCACACACTTGCCCTCAGTGGAACCTTCTGGGGCCCCACACCTCAAGGTCACCCCTCTTCCTCTCTAGCCTATGGGGCATGGGTGAGTATTCCACTGCACAAGGTGCAAAGGTGCTCCTAGTGCTGAAGACAGTGGTGTGAACCCCTTTCCCCCGCAGCCCCAAGTCTCCCAAGGGGCCTCCCTGCTCCACTCCCGCCCCCCAATCCCCTGCCCACAGCCTCTTCCCCACTCAGGAGAGACTTTTTAAAAATTTTTGAGAAGAGCCGAGACCGGTTTGGCTCAGTGGATAGAGCGTCGGCTTGCGGACTAAAGGGTCCCGGGTTCGATTCCGGTTGAGGGCATGTACCTTGCTTGCGGGCACTTCTCCACAGTGGGGTGTGCAGGAGGAGGCTGATCGATGTCTCTCTCTCATCGATGTTTCTGACTTTCTATCTCTCTCCCTTCCTCTCTGTAAAATGTCAATAAAATATATTTTTAAAAAATTTTTTGAGAAGAGAGAGAGAGAGAGAGGCATCAGTTCGTTGTCCCACTTATTGATGCATCCATTGATTGCTTCCTGTGTGTGGCCTGAAGAGAGGGAACCGGCAACCTTGGCCTATCAGGACAGCACCCTAATCAACAGAGCTGCCTGGCCAGGGCCCAGGGGAGACTTTGAGAAGGTAGCCCACATCTCGTCACCTCTCACTGATAAAATAACCCCTCAAAATTTCCGCTCAGCAAAGTACTCCGTTTTCCCCTTTCTTCCTGGCCTCCCCCCCCCCACTCACACCCTTCCAGCCACACGGTCCTCCTGGTCCTCAGCCCACCAGCTGCTCCTGCCGCAGGGCATTTTCACAGGCCGAGCTCCTGCTGTCAGGCAGCCCCTCACCCCTCACTCTCACCCTCCCTGGCACTTCTGCTTGCACACCCCATTGCTGTCTGAAACAGCACCCCGTTACCCTGCCTCATCTCTCATCGCACTTATCCCCGCCCCCCCTCCCGACAGCTTACGCTTATTATTTATCCCCCTGGAAATGATAAACACTCAGAAAAGTGAAGGCTCTTTTGTTTTGTTCACTGCTCTGCTCCTCAGGGCCTGGAAGAGAAATGGGGTACGGTAGATGCTTAATGCTTGTTCCATACCACACAGCACTTCCTCCAGCACTCAGAAGCCGTGATTCTCCCATTTCGCGGTGTAGGAACTGAGATTCAGAGGTGTGGGGCCTGCCTGCAGCCAGCCCGGCCCCTCCCCTCTGCCTGTCTGCTCCCCATCTCATTTCTCACCTGGGAAATAGTACAGCTACCCTCTCCCCCGCCCCCACCATTTCAGCCAGTTAGAAAGAGGCACCCTCACGGGTTTCAGAGCGCTCTTACCCTGAGCACAGGCTCTTACACCTGGCACAGGACAGCAACAGTAAATGCCACCCAGGTCCAACCCACAGATGCGCCTGCGGCTCCCAGGAAGCCTTTCAGAGATGCAGGGCCTCTCCATAGCGCATCCCACGGCCCTTGCCACCCATACAGAGCCAGAGCCAGGACCCCGAGAGGCTGGCCAGGCCCTGCGGTGCCAGCTTCCTGCTCCTGCCTTGGCAGCTGCCCCATCCTGCCCCCTCCACCCCACCTTCCTCTCTGTGGGTCGTGGGAAGCGGGTGGGGGTAGACACAGAGGTGGCAAGGCCTTCCCTTGACAGGAAGGAGAAGAGTCCCCCTGTTTGAGCGGAGAGCTGGCCTGCCCTGACCCACAGTAGTGCCGGCCTGGACCCAGGAGCCCAGGCGGGCTCCTCCCAGGGCAACCAGGAAGGGAAGGGGACGAAGCTCCATCCTGCTGTGCTCTAGGCCCCAGGGCTCCCCACCCTGTGCACAGCTGGCTCCAGGTAGGGGCCGATCAGGAAGGGGAAGGAGAGGTGTCCTCTGGGTCCCTGCAGGGGAGAGCAGCGCTCCAGGCCTTCCCAACAGCCAGGGAAGCATTAGAGCACAGATGAGTCCTATGGCTACAGGCTGCTTCCCGCTGACTCTGGGGGCAGCCCAGACGCTCAGCCTCCACCCCCATGGCTGAGCCAGGCATGCGGGGCCTTGCCAGGAAGCCTGGAAGAAAGCCCAGCCACGTGGGCCACCTGCACTCTCATCGTCTGGGGCTAGGAGGGTGGACTCCCCCTGGCCGGCTGGGCTGGGCAAGAACAGGCCAGTCACTGCAGTCTCCCTGCACCGGCCACGCACGCGCTCTCCACCCAACAAGCAACTCACGAGATTGAGAGAGGCCACCATGTTCTTTTTTTTTTTTAAATATATTTTATTGATTTTTCACAGAGAGGAAAGGAGAGGGATAGAGAGTCAGAAACATCAATGGGAGAGAGACATCGATCACCCGACTCCTGCACGCCCCCCACTGGGGGTGTGCCCGCAACCAGGATACATGCCCTAGACCGGAATCAAACCTGGGACCTTTCAGTAGGCAGGCCCACGCTCTATCCACTGAGCCAAACCAGTTTTGGCCAGCCATGTTCTGATATTGAACTTCAGCTCTGCAGGAGGGTCAGGCTAGATGTGGGGTGGGGGTGGGGGTACCTATGGAGCAGGCCAGACCAGCCATGAGAAGAGCTGGGGTCAATGTGGGTGCTCTCTCTCTCTCCCTCTCTCTCTCTCTCTCTCTCTCTCTCTCTCTCTCTCTCTCTCTCTCTCTCTCACCTCAGAGCCTTCAACCAGGGAAGGGAAGGGAGCCTGGTCCTATGGGGAGCCACCAGCACCTCCAGACAACAGCACCTCCTGGTGTCCAAAGCGCATCCCGTATGAAGTGAGCCTCCAACTCCCGCTCCCCTCGCTGCTGCGGGGGGAGGGGAGGGCTTGGGCCTCCTGAATGTCTGGACCTCCTTGCCCAGGACCCCAAGGTGGCACTGAGCCTGGCAGGGGGCTGCAGCCAGGACAGCGGGAGGGGCCCTCTGTATGGACCCCAGGGGCCCTTCACCTGCCCAGCCCAGCCCCCAGCAGGCCCAGTCCCAGGGCGGCTTTCCTGGCTTGGTTCCTGTGCAGGCTGGGCAGGAACTTCCTGCTGGAGAATTCCCGGATCTTCCCTGTGAGGCCACCAGCCTGGCCCGGGAATGGGGCGGGGGGGGGGGGGTGTAGAGTCAGGGACGTGCAGGCAGGGCAGACCTGGGCCCGGGTCCTTCCACACCCCCACCCCCCACCTGGTGCACAGACCTCCTGTCCTCCCGCCCAGACACGGGCTGCACCTGCCCCCGGAGCCCAGGGCATGGCAGCCACAGGCACAGACCGGTTGCTAGACTGAGCCCTCCCCTGCCCCCCGCCGGCCCACTGACCACCCCCACCCCACCAGCTGAGCTTGTTCTGGGTGCCGATGAGTAGCGGGGGTCCACAGACAACCAAGCAGGCCAGAGTCAAACTGGGCTTTATTCAGCCCGCGTCTGATTGTGGGGACAGTCTGCTGGCAGGCCACCCGAACACGGTGGGCACGGCTCATCCAGGACGCTGCCGGAACTCCTGGGGTGTTCCTAAGGAGAGGGGCTGCCTCCCTGTTTGGGCTGACCGCCTCACTCTCTCGGAGGCCAGTTTCCCAGGTCATCCATCTCCTCCAGGAGCAGGCACTGGGGGCAGAGTGGGGAGGAAGGGGCCTCAGCATCGGGCTCCTCTCCTGGCTCTACACCCCAAAACCTCCCACCTATCCCCCGCAAACAAGCACCGAGGCCACCTTTCCCAGACCCTCCCCGCGTCCCAACTGGCCCAGGCTCACCTTCCCTGGGGTATTTTCTTTCATAAAATGGAGGGACCTTTCTCCCTCCAACTGGGGGGCGGGGGTTCCTTCGAAACCCCAGGAGTCCAGCACCCAGCAGGCCCTCCTGTCCTCACCTCTGTGCTGGGACAACACACCAAGGGGGTTCCGCACCCTCTCCCAAAGCCTAGGCTGGGGCCTCAGCGTCCCTCTCCCCGGGGCTCCAGCACTCCCCAAAGGTGGGGAGGCGGCTCCCTTCCCCCTCAGCTTGGTGTCCCTGAGGGATGAGAAGGGCATGGGGCAGTGATGGGGACAGACCTCTGAAACACCACGAGAGGAAGATATCCCCGAGGCAGCTGTGTCCCCAGAGTGAGGGCTGAGCTGGGCCCCCACTTGCCACATCCCCCAGAAACTCCCAGGCCCCTCCAATGCTGCTCAGGCTGCCTCAGGACTGTGAGCCCTGGGCAGGGGCAGGCAAGCTCAGGGCGTGATTCTGGGGGAGGAGGAGGAGGAAAAGGCAAAGGCAAAGGTGAGGGGCCCTGGCAACTGACGCCCCTGAAGGTTGGGATGTGGTGGCTCAGTCCTGTGCGAGCTCAGAGGGGTGCCTGTGAGGCTCAGCCTCGGACAATGGACAATGAGTAGGCTGGCAGCCTGTGCTCCTGAAGCCAGAGCCCTACCCCTGGAGTGCCCTGTGCAGTGACGCCTACTCCCTTCAACGGGCCTCCTCAGAGCAGAGACTGGAAGACCCGCCTCCCAACCAGCTGCTCGTCCCCCCTTCCTCCCCTCCTCTCTTCCCCCCCCCCCCTTCCCCCTTTCCTCCCTTCCTCCCTTCCCCCTCCCTCCCTTCCCTCCTCCCCTCCTCCCTTCCCCCTCACATCCTTCCCTCTTTCCTTCCCCCTTCCTCCCCTCCTCCCCTCTTCCCTTCCCCCTCCCTCCCTTCCTCCCTCCCCCCTCCTTTCCCCCTTCCTCGCTTCCTTCCTCCCCTCCTTCCTTTCCCCCTCCCTTCCTCCCTTCCTTCCCTTCTCCCTTCCCCCCTCCCTCCCTTCCTTTCTTCCCTCCTTCCTCTCTTCCTTCCCTTCTCCTCCTTGATTTCAGTCAAGGGCACATGCCCAGGTTGTGGGCTCCATTCCCAATAGGGGTGTGCAGGAGACAGCCGATCTATGATTCCCTCTCATCATTGATGTTTCTATTTCTCTCTTCCTCTCTGAAATCAATAAAAATACAATTATAGCCCTAGCTGGTTTGGTTCAGTGATTAGAGTGTCAGCCTGTGGACTGAAGGGTCTTGAGTTCGATTCTCTCATCATTGATGTTTCTATCTTTCCCTCTCCCTACCTCTCTGACATCAATAAAAATATTAAATATATATAATAATAATAAGAGTGGACGTCTGGACTCGGGTTGAAATGAGAGACATGGGGAAGTGTGTGTGTGCAGGGGTCAGAGTCAGACTCAGAAATACCACCAAGAAGAGGTCATGCCTCCCAAGTGGGGGCGGGACTGGAGCCTGGGCCAGGGCCAGGGCCGTGGGAGGCCTCCAGTCCCGCCCTCGCCACTGTCTTCGGGCAGGGTGGCATACCTGGTCACCCATAATGCCCTCCAGGGTGATCTCTGGCTGGACCAGAGGCTCCCAGCCCTCATGGCTGCCCATCTTCCGGCGCTGGGACTCCTGCTGTGCTACCAGAAGCTTCTTTAACTCTGACTCCACGAAACCTGAGAGCCAGAGAGATGGGCAAGGAGCAGGCAGAAGTAGGCTGGAGCAAACTGCTGGAGGCCGGAGGAAGAGGAGGCTCTGGCTCCCATCCTGGCCCTGTGAGTCCCTGGCCACCCTGGCCATAGGGCTTTCTTCACCCACTCCCCAGAGCCAGCCAGACACCGCCCCCGCCCCCCCCGGCCCCCACTCCCCAAGAAACGCTTCCCATGGGCTCCCTCCGGCAAGCATGAGTGTGCCTCTTCAACTCCTGGGAGACCATGAGAGGGACAGACTTCTACTCCCCTCCAGCCATGGGTCTGGAACTATCCAAACTCCCTGGGTTCAAGTCCCAGCTCTGCCACTTCCTAGCTCTGTGATCTTGGGTGAGTTACTTAACCTCTCTGTGCCTAGGTTCTCCACTGTGAAGTGGCGAGTATAAGACCTACCTCAGAATGCAGCACATTATTTTGTGAAAAGCACTTAGGAGAGGAGATGGCCCATAGGAATGATTATGTAAAGGTTAACAGTGACTCCATATTATGCCCTCCTCCACTGTCTCATCTGCCCTCAGGGACACCCTCTGGGGCACTGTCACAGCAGTGGAAACCAGAGCTGGAGGTGGCCACTGAAAGGAATTCCGGGAGGGGAGGCTGGTGCAGGCGGAGCCTTGCCACAACCTTCACCTCGCTGTCTTGATACCTAGGGGAGCCAGGCCTCCTGCCCAGCCACACTTTCTGGCCAACTTCCCGGTGGCCATCTTACGTCCTATGGTACCACCTGGTGGTAAGAATTGGTATCGCACCAATGAGCCCATAGAAAACGGGGCTGCCTGGGCGTGTTGGGAGGTGAGGTGGGGGCACCCCACTTACCCACTGTATCTATTGGCCTAAATGTTTTATGTAGTGGTGACTGGAGGGTGACTGGGTCAGAGAGCTTGAATGGGCTGTCCTCTTCCTCCATTTCCTCTTCCTCTCCTTCCTCCTCGAGAGGCAACTGAGGGTGTGCCAGGTCACTGAGAAGGTGAGAAGGGCCCCAGCCTGCAGCCCCACCTCCACATAAAACAGAAAGAGCCGAACAGCTTCCGAAGGTGAAGAGAGGACTGCTCCCACTTGCCCGAGCTTCACATCCAGGGCCCCATCCACCCAGGCCCTGGGAGGGCCTCACGCAGGCCTCCCCTCTGCCCCAGCTTGGTCTCACAAACCTTGGCCACGGCCAGTTTCTGAAACTGCTTGTACAAGGTGAGGATGTGGTTCCAGGGAGTTGCCCCCACCTTCAAAGAAGCCCGCCTGAGTTCTCCTGTGAAGGGCAGTCCCCAGACCGTCAGCGGAAACGGGGGCAAACTCGATCCAGCAGGGCAGGGACAGCACAGGGTTGAGCTGGGGGTGAGGCCGCCTGGTTTCTTTTAGCAAACACCTGCCATGCTCTAGGCACAGTTCTGGGCACTTTACAAAGGACATTTCATTTAATTCTTGCAACTACCCCCTGAGGTAGGAACTACTGCACTCCCATCTGATAGATGGAGAATGGAGACAGAAAGGCTGAGCAATTTGCTGTCATCACACAGCTGGCACAGTGCAGTTGGGACTCCAGGCAGCCTGCCTCCAGCCATCCCTTAGGCTGTGTCCTTCCCAGCCCAACCCTGCAGAATCCTCGAAGAAGAGGGCTGTTTCTGATTCCTCCCCATGCCTGGCCCAGCCCCAGGCCTGCGGCCCAATACTCACTGTCCAGCAGACACTGCTCCTCCATGGCTAGATCCTCAGGGCTGACCTCCAGTGGCCCTGTGGCCCTCTGCTCCACCTCCAGGGCTTGGACAAAGTGGCCCCTGATCCCAAAGCAGAGTCAGGTGAGGGTGGCAGGCGGGGCCTAGAGACTTGGTAAAGGCCCCAGATATCCCCACATCCGCCAAGGCTCTCCCACAGGCCCTACTTAGCCCCTCTATCCTCCTGCTCCCAGCTCCCTGCTGGGCCCTCTGGAGCTTCATCCTGGAGGCAGGGGCCGGGGGTGGGAACCAGGAGGGGGAGAGTAGGTGGAGACAGTGGAGTGGGAACTGTGCACCGCCTTTCCAGCCCCAGCAGGACTCCTTTTCCTCTGGAGCCCCTCTCCCCAACCCCTCACTTGTGGGAGGACCCTCATCCCTGCTTCCTTCCACACCCCCCAACACACCCCTCTCCGGGTGCCTCCTTGCCCTGATGTTGTCCGTCCTGCCCAACCAGGTGCCCTGTCCAGTCCTCGACCCTCCCAGGACCCCCAGTCCTGGCACCACCCCCAGCATCCATCCAGGCCTTGTCCCAATACCTCTGCCTGGGCCCCTTCCCACCACCACAGCCCAGCCCTCCACCTGTCTGGAGCCCCTGCTGCCTCCTCCTCCTCCTCCTCTTCCCTCTGCGCCTCCTCAGACAGGTTGCCGAGGACCTGCGGGCTTCCTCTGGGTAGCACCCACTGCACCTCTACACCTGGGGCCATGACGCTCAAGACCTTCATGGAGGGGGGAGTGGTCTGGGCCCCCATGCCTCCCAGCCCCGAGGGATCACGCTGTGGTAGGGCCACAGAGGGAGTGTGGTGCCTCTGGGCTCGCCGCCTGGGCTCTTTCCCCCTCCCTCGCCCCTGGCGGTGCATCATCAACGACCCAGCACACTGCTCTTGCGAAGGGCATTCCTGATCTCCCAGCAGGGTCGGGCCTCCCTTGCTCCCCACCAGGCTACGAAAGAAGCGGAACATGGAGGAGTGGTCCACATTTCGAGACCGAGGGGTTGGAGCTGGGTTCTCCATACTGAGAGGGACCCTGACTCGGAGGGAGGGGCTGTAGCAGCCCCCCCAGGACCAACTGCTTAAGAACTGGAGGAGCTTTCAAATTAAAAGCTCCAGTTGGAAACTTCCAAGAGTTCTAGAAGGCAAAGGTCAGGCAGGCGGGAGGTGGGGAGCAATGGGGGGAAGAGGTAGGAGGATTGGATGGGGGCAGAGAGGGCAGGGGGTTGCTGAGGCAGGGAGGAGGCATGGGGAGCCAGCCTACGGGTGGTAGGTGGGGAGTAGGCAGACGAGGCTTGGGGAACCTGGACCCTGAGAAGGGGACAAGGGGTCTAGAGGACTCGGCACACCCTCTTTGCACCTGGCTGGTCCTTCCCTGGCTGTGGCCAGAGGGCTCTCCTTTCTCTTCCCTCCTGGCACCCAGTTTGCTCGCATCCAGGTGGGCGCACAGACCTCCCTTGTTTTGTGTTGTTTTTCCCCCAGAGAATTCCTTTATTGAAACTTTCATTAAGTTTTACCATAAAAATTTACATACATGATGGAAAATACATACCGATTAAATGTCAGAAATATCCGTCAGTGGTATTGCTCTATAGGATATTGCCAATTCCAGGGGACCTAGAGCTCCAGTGTTTGGATTTGACAGCAGGGCTCATTTCTGTCCCTCAAACAGTGCCCGTTTTCCCATTTGCTGGTAGGAAATGACGAAGGGTTTTTGTTTTGTTTTGTTTTTAACATATTTTTATTGGTTTTAGAGAGGAAAGGAAAGGAAGAGATAGGAACATCAATGAAGAGAATCATTGATTGGCTGCCTCCTGCATGCCCCCCACTGGAGATCGAGCCTTCAATCCCAGCATTTGCCCTGAATGGGAATTTAACCCTGACCTCCTGGTTCATAGGTCAACAGTCAACCACTAAGCCATGCCCGGCCAGGTGGAAATGACGTTTTGATATATTTTGAACCAGCATGTGTACTTTTGACTCCATGCCTAGGTGCATCAGTCTCAATCATTAATTTCTCACCAGGTATTGACTTCTAAACTCCCCCAGGAGCTCAGGGTTCAGTGAGCAGCACTAAGTTCTATGCAGACCCACGCCAGCGGGCAGCCGGTGCTGCCTAGGTTTCATCAAATGACTGCGCTGCCACACCCACACCCCAGCTAGCTTTATTACGTGCAAAAAGCCACCCCGAGCTGGTTTGGCTCGGTGGATAGACGTTGGCCTGTGGATTGTAGGGCCCCTGGTTTGATTCTGGTCAAGGGCACATGCCCCGGTTGTGGGCTTGATCCCCATTAGGGGGCATGAAGGAGGCAACCCATCAGTGATTCTCTCTCATCATTGATGTTTCTATTTCTCCCTTCCTCTCTGAAATCAATAAATATACATATATATTTAAATATATTTTATTGATTTTTTACAGAGAGGAGGGAGAGAGATAGAGTTAGAAACATTGATGAGAGAGAAACCTCAATCAGCTACCTCCTGCACACCTCCCACTGGGGATGTGCCTGCAACCAAGGTACATGCCCCCAACCGGAACCGAACCCGGGACCCCTCAGTCCATAGGCCTATGCTCTATCCACTGAGCCAAACAGGTTTCAGCCATGCTGAATTTTTTAAAAATATATTTTTAGCCGAAACCAGTTTGGCTCAGTGGATATAGCATAGGCCTATGGACTGAGGGGTCCCGGGTTCAATTCCGGTTGGGGGCATGTACCTTGGTTGCGGGTACATCCCTGGTGGAAGGTGTGCAGGAGGCAGCTGATTGATGTTTCTCTCTCATCAATGTTTCTAACTCTATCTCCCTCCTCTCTGTAAAAATTCAATAAAATATAAAAATAAATAAATAAAAACTCAGCATGTGAATTTCAACAGTGAAGAAACATTGGTAATTTTGTCTGTTCTGACAGTTCAAACTGTTTTTCAAAATATTTGAGCTGAGTGTCTTTGGGACAAAACTATAGTCTGTCAAGATCGAGTTCACATTCCCCCTTTTGCTACAACTTTCCCCTCTTGTTTTCAGCAAGATTAGCAACTCCATTAAGTAAATATTGGGGTCATTCTTTTTAAATTCATCATGTCTTTTAGGGCGACATCTAATTGTATTGGAAACATTTCATCTGTTTGGGCCAAATGCGGTGCATCTTTTCCACCTGGAATCGTTAACTTTCACTCCACCGCTCCCTGTATTACATCCTGTAAGACATCTTGGTGCTTTGGAAGCTGCCCCCCAAAGTCCTCTGAGCATAGGACCCATCAAGTTTACACCAATACCCCAACTTGAAGCGACTCGGAACTGAGGTGTGCAGCTGTCCCGGTGGAAGCAGGAGAACCCTCGCTGTGGTTTCATCTGCTCACCTGCCCATCCCCTTCGGGTTTCTAGTTCTAGGGACCACAGAGGTGCCTGTACGCCGAGTTGCACGTTGAACCTCAGTTTAGTATTGTTATTACGCACCGCGCCTCCAGACTCGGTTATAAGCCAGCTCGGTGACCCGGAGAGCTCCTTACACCCGCGGAGCCTCGGTTGGCTCCTCTGTACACTGCGGGGAGAGGATGGCGCTGCGTCCAAGGCTGTTGAGAAGAGTCAGTGAGAAGACGCACTCGCCAACGTGCAAAAGAAACATCGCCATCCCGGCTTTTTTCACTGGTATTGCCTGAGGAGAGGGAGAAAAGATCAAGGATCAGGGTGGGTGGGAAAAGCAGCGGGGGGGGAGGCGCCGCTCGCCGGGCGGAGGCTGCGGTGGAGGGGCGAGCGCAGACCGCCCCGCCCGCCTGCGAGACCGTGCCCCCGCATCCGGCGGCTGCCCAGCGACTTCCTCTAGAGGGAGCTGATGGGAGCCGGGAGCCGCCGGCTCCGCCGCGCTCCCCGAAGCCTCCTGGGTCGCACGGCCACCCGAGAGACCGCACCGGACGCCGGGAATCCGCCCACCGCCGCTCCTGGAAGCCGCGCTGGGCAGCTAGCCCCGGAGCAGCCCCTGGGGACCCCCAGCCTCGGCCCCACTGAGCCATCTCTGGCCTAGGCTGGGTCTGGGCAGGTGAGCCGGCAGGGTCGGGCCCATCCTCTCCGATGGATCTTGGCAACCCCAGGCTCAGGGTGGGGCAGGGAGAGCGCTGGGAGCGGACTGGGGAGGGGGCTTTGCCCGGGCAGCTTCCGCGACCCCCCCGAAGGGCCTGATCCGGCCAGGGCTGCCTCTGCTGCCCCTCATGCCCTGGCCCTGGGTGCCTGAGAATCGGGTGCGAAGGACCAAGCCTTTTAGCAGTCTGGGAGGCCGGAATGGAGGTCAGAGCCAAGGTCAAGGCTGGGGGAGAACTCCTTCGGCGCTTCCTGCTGCCCAGGAGCCCTAGACCGGGTCTGCAGCCCTGCCAGGCCTTTCCCCTGGGGAGCATTCTGGGCTCAGCAAACGCGGTAGATGGGGTACAGGGGACTCGCCTTACTAGGAAGTCATGCCTCTTCGACGGGCAGGGGTAGGCCCTGGTCTGCAGAGGCCTCTGGTCCTGGGGCTGTGCCGAGGCTCCACCCGCTCCAGCAGGGAGCTCTGGGGCGGAGGGAGCGGGAGTTGAGGTGCAGGCAGCATCCTCTGGCCTTGTTGTCCTGGGGTTTGGGGGACCAGGGGAGAGGCAAGGGCATCTTCTTCCAGGAGGAGCAGGAAGTGGGGGTGCTAGGCAAAGGTCTATTTTGAGAGGCACCTGGGGATGGAGGAGGGAGGGCCTGCCTTCTCCCAGCCCCACCCTGAGAAAGGAGAGGCCTGAGAGAAGGGTGCAAGAAGGACGGCTCTGTTTGGCCCAGGCTGGGCTTTACTCCCCGGGGATGGAGGGAGGGTGTGGGGGTTCGGGGAAATGCTTGGGTGTGCAGGGAAATGGAGGGATGCAAATTGAAAGTGAAACAGCTCATGTCCTGGAACTACTCCCTCTGTCTAGGGTTCATAGCAGATCAGGCCGCCCTGCTGGGCAGAGAAAACCAGGCTGGGCAGGAGAGCAAGTGTGGGATGGGGGGGTGCCAGCGGAAGGCAGGCGGCAGGGAGATGGGAGAGGGGGGGCTGTGCTGGAGGCCTGGCTGCAAGGCAGGAATGGAGGACACAGGCCAGGCCTAACCAGAGAAAGAGGCCCTGGGAGGAACATCCTCTGAGACTCACAAACTGGAAAATAAATCTTAAATGTGTTGAATATATGGGCTTGTGGGGATTCAGTCACCAGCCTGACGCGCTGACCAGCTCTGTGGCCTGGGGCACTCACCTCCATGTGCCTCACTTGCCACTGAGAAATGGGCATGACGATGCCTGCCTTGCTGGGTGAGTGTGCCATTTCAGTGTCCAGCACTCCCAGAGGGAGTTCACAGCTGGTACAGTACACCATCGGCGCTCAGAAGTGTTTGTGGTTCATAGGCCTGAGCTGGAAAACAGGTGTGTTCTGAGCAGCCAAGGGCAAGTGGGACTTTCGAGGTCCTTGGCTGGAAGGTGGTGAGCCTGTGGTCACCTTGTGACCCTGTGCCCTGGTTCGGGGCAGGTCCGGGGCTCCAGGGCTGAGCTGAAACTGACTTGAGAAGCACCGGGGCCCTGGACGCTGGGGTGCAGATCCCTGCATGGGATCTTGGCTGCTTTTCTTTTCTTACCCCTGGGCTTCTATGAAGAGTTGCCAGTGAAATGCAAGGGGCTGGAGCTCGGACTTGGGGTGTCCTTCTGGGAGACGAGGCCACTTGACCCCTGTGTGGCTGTGGAAACCTCTGGTGTGTGGCCCCTGCTTGTCCCCATTTTTGCTTTTTCTCACCATCCCCACAGGCTAACACTGCTCTCCCCAGGGACCTGAAAAATGGCATCTGGCCAAGGACCGGGCCCTCCCAGACAGGGCTGTGAAGGGCCTGCCCCAGCCTCCACTTCCGGTAAGGGTCTTTCTGCCCTCACCCACCCCATACCACCAGGGCGGCAATGAGGACGGAGGGCCACCGTGGACAGGACTATAGCAGGTGCTCTGCCTCAGTGAACTCAACTTGGACACGGGAGAAATGATCTCCACCCATGGCAGGTGGCCTGCTGGGCCAGAGAGATCCCGGAAAGCCCTGCAGCTGGGAGGGGCCAGGCCTGGGTTGCAGAGGTGGGAGGGGCTGGGGAGTGAGGTGGGGGGAGCCAGGGATGGTGCCATCGCAGTGCCAGGGGGAATGGGTGAGAAGAAGGAAGAGTGGGCGTGGCTGGCCTGTCCCTGTAGGAGGAGAAATGAGGAAGTAGATGGCTTATCACACGGGGTGGTGGTGGTGGGGGGGGGATGCTTGATCCATCCATCTTACCTTTGGGAGGAAGTAAGATGGCGCCCTTTCCTCTTCAAAGGGGACCCCAGGGAAGCCTGCAGCTCTCTTGTAGACTGTTCCCTGGACTTTGGGCTCAGCCCCAGGTCTGCCAATATGTCCCCAAGTGACGCATGGCCCCACGATCCCTAAGCCATAAGGGTTGGGCCCTTGTCAAACTAAACTCGGGACCCAAATACCCGGGTTATCCTGGCCCCATTCTGGCTGTGGAACCTTGTGGCAGTGACTGCCCTCCCGGTCTCAGGCCTCATTCCTGCCTGCAAGTGGGGACTAAGTGGAAAGTGCCGGGAGACGAGCCCGAACCGAACAAGCACTGGGGTGAACTCGGGCGACAGCGGGAGCCTGCTGCCAGGGATGAGGACAGCAGTGACCTGGAGGAAGAGTAACATCCTCAAAGCTGGGGCTGCCAGATCCAGCCTTCCTCCCTGACTCCCGGCTTTGATCCTCAGAGGAGCAGGTAGCCCGGGACACGGAGGAAGTTTTCCGCAGCTACGTTTTTTACCGCCATCAGCAGGAGCAAGAAGCTGAGGGGGCAGCCCCTGCTGACCCAGAGATGGTCACCTTGTCCCCAGAGCCTGCCAGGTGAGCAGAGCCCCACAGGGACACCTTGTGGAGACAGAGGCTCACATGGGTCACCATAGAGGTCCTGGGAGCTGGGGGGCCCTAAGCGGGGAGCCTCTTGCCCTTCTTTCTTTCTGGCTCCTTATTCATCTTGAGCTTTCCCCCCACCCCCCGTAACCCCCCACCCCTCGGGCACCTTGTCCCTGGGTCAAGCCCAGCGCTCGTATCTGAGAACACCGTGGGGACCTCCGGGGAGGATGCACAGGCCAGCGGCATCCCAGGCAGAAGGCTTAGCCAGGAGCCTGGGCCGGGCCCTGACAGCTGCCCCTTGCTCTCTGTTGCCTCCCGCTCCTCTAGCACCTTGGGGCAGGTGGGCCGGCAGCTCGCCGTCATCGGGGATGACATCAACCAGCGCTATGACTCAGAGTTCCACACCATGTTGCAGCACCTGCAGCCGACCCCAGAGAACGCCTACCAGTACTTCACCAAGATCGCCTCCAGGTAGGCCCGGCCCTGCCTCTGCCCGCACCACCACACCGCACCTGGCTCTGGGAGGGGACACTTCTCTGTCAGTGTCAGGAGGCGTGTTTGTGCCCCACGCCTGCTATTAATTCAAGTGTGGCCTCGGGCCCGTCTTTGCTTGCTGGGTCCCAGAGTCCTCAGCTCCAGGGTGAGTGAGCACTTGATCGTTAAGATTAGGACTGTGGAGGGGCCCAGTGAGTAGGTCCCCAGAGCCGCCCTGCCCAACTAGGAAATAGCTGTCCTTCTAATTTAGAGCCACATTTCACACCAAAGACATTAAGATTGCCACCTGCTACCAGGTCCCAGAATAGACAGTCAGGTGCAGTGGTTAGAGACCAAATGCTGGTCACAGCTCAGCTTTGCCACTTGCTATCTTTGTGAACTGCCTGCCCGCTGTCTCCTCGCCCATAAAATGGAGAGGGCCGCTCAGGACGGAGGCCACATGTCCAAGGTGTTGGCCGATGTTGCCATGGGGCAGGTGTGGAGCTGGGGTGAGAGCAACGGTAGCAGTAGGCTTAGGTTTCGGGTTCAGGTTCTGGTTCATGCTCAGCTAGAGCCCTGCCCAGGCCCTCAGAGGCCAGCCCCACCGTGCGACTCCAGAATGTGTCCTAACCTCCTCTTCTGTCCTTTTCTCTCTGCTGCCCCTCGGCTGCCAGGCCAGCAGCAGTGCCCACAGGTAATCTCCCTGCTGCCTCTGTCCACTGCTCTGCCCTGTGCCCCTGCGCCCGCAGCACTGGGGCCCCCTCGGAGGCGGCGGCGGCCCCCCCGTCCTGTGCCCTCTGAGCTTTCTCCTTTCACAGAGACGTAGGCTCTCCCCAAACAGCATCCAGGCGGGCACCTCTGCCACCTTGACTCACTGCTAAGCCTTGTTGCCTTCCCACTCGGGGGGTGCGGGGGGGAGCAGCCTCCTGGGTACCCACTGATGGCCTATCTCTGCCCGCAGCCTGTTTGAGAGCGGCATCAACTGGGGCCGGGTGGTGGCTCTCCTGGGCTTCGGCTACCGCCTGGCCCTCTACGTCTACCAGCGAGGCCTGACCGGCTTCCTGGGCCAGGTGACCCGCTTCGTGGCTGACTTCATTCTGCATCACTGCATTGCCCGGTGGATTGCGCAGCGGGGCGGCTGGGTGAGTGCCCAGCGCTGGCAGCCTCCCTGTGCTGCTGGGCTGCTCCCTGAGCCCCGAGCCTCCCACCCCCACCCGCACCCCCGTCCTTTGGTGCCTGTATCCACTGCCAGCCCCTCTGACTCCTCCCCCTCCCCCTCAACACTCCCTCCCCCCATCTCCTGGCAGGTGGCAGCCCTGGACCTGGGCAACGGCCCCATCCTGAATGTGCTGATAGTTCTGGCTGTGGTTCTGTTGGGCCAGTTTGTGGTACGAAGATTCTTCCAGTCATGATCCCAGAAGGGGTCCTTTGGGATCCCAGTTGAGACCCCCGCCTGGACTTCGGCCAAGCCTTTCCTTACCCGTCCCCTGCAAGGGTCCCCCTTCAAGGGTACAGAAGCTTTACCAAGTGGCACTCCAGCTTTGAAGGGCCCCTGCCTGGGATCGGTCAAGGCTGCAGGGGCACCCCAACATTGCATGGTGCTAATGGGGCCCCTCTCTGGGCTCAGCTCTCTCTGCAGGGATTTGGGAAGGTTGATAACTTGGGGAAGCAAGAAGCTAGGAGGCACTTTTCCCCAGGAAGTTTTGAATGGTTTTAGCTTTTTATAATGCCCTTAGGACACCCCCATTCCTCGACCCCACCACTCTGCCACAAGCCAGGACCTGAGATATAGGGGTTAGTAGGCCTCTCCTATTCCCAGATTCAGCTGTTCTGGAAGGTCGGAGCTCGAGAGCTGGCCTGTAGCCCAGTCCTGGCCCTTCCAAAGCATCATGTCCCCAACAAGGCTGGCTGGGGTTGGGGGACGTGGACCTACTTAACTCCCCCCACCGCACCTATATTGCCTTGGCCGGGGGACTCTCAGGGATTAGGGGCCCGGGGTGTGGGGTGAGGATGCAGACAGCTGTCTGACTTTATCCACCAGGTCCCTCCCAACCTGCCTCCTGAGGTCCTCAGTAATCTCTCTTCCCCTCGCCACTTGCTTGAGGTGTCACTGCTTGAGAAGGCTGCCTGTCCCCATCACTCCATACCAGGGGTCAGAGGCCTCCTTGAAGACTATGGGGTTGAGGAGTGTGGTTTGTGATGGTCAGGGAAAGGGGGCAGGAGCTCATCTTGAGGTTTCTGAGAGAAGGGCTATTCACATCACCAGAAACCCCAAGGATGGGATCCGCTCTCATGGCCTGGGCGCAGTGTAATCTGGGAGGGAGAACTGAATACTTGAACTTTACCCCAAGCCCACCATCTGCCTAAGCCCCTCTTGGGGGGGAGTGGGGGAGCCTTGTCTATTTTATACAGCCTGGGGATTTGGGAAGAGAAATGGTTGATTTAGCCAACGCAAGGAGGAGATGCAGATGGAGTCCCCTGGCCACCCCCGCCTCTGAGAACATCTGACAATAAACTGCCTCTGTCAGTCAGTGCTCTTTCCCTTGGGTGGGTACGACTGGCATTCACCTGGTCTATTACTGAATCAGGTCTCCTCTTGGGCTCCCAGGACCTTAGAGAGGGCTGGCTGTGTTGCTCCAACTCTCGGTGGCCTTGGCTCCGCCCCCATCTCTGAGTCCTAGGCCAGTTTCCTGCCCCCTGTGAAGCTGGTGGACCCTGAATCGCCCACCTCTGGCTGCTGTGCAGGTGGAGCAGACACACGCTGGGGACCCCCACAGGCCACCTCTGGCCCAGCTGGGTCCTCTTTTCCTGGGGCCAACACCCATGCTTGGCTCCCGCCTGGGACACAGTGCCCCAGCTTCCGCTTGCCTGTGTCCCCCACAGCCAGCACACAGCTTTTCATTCTAGCAGTCTTTTGCTGAAGGGAGTCCCTATGGGGAGGCCGCCAGGGGTGATAAAAATAACAACATGGGGGCGTGTAAATGTTCCACAGTGTACAGCCTTCCCAGTCCTGGCATCTTAGTCTGTTTCTGACACCCTTCCAAAATGGTCACTTGTGAGTCCCTCATGGTTGATGCCTCGCTTTCATTCCCCTGAGGGAGTCTTGCATCCCCTGTCCCTCCAACTTGGGCTCAGCCTGAGCAGAGGCTGGACCGGTGGTGGCTCCAGGGCACCATAATCTTCAGGAAAAGCCTTCAAACACTGCAGGGCTTCGTGCTGAGAATTTCCCATCCACACCAACCAGGCATAATAGCCAGTGACCTGGCAGGAGGCGGCTCAAAACCCCACTTTACAGATGGGAAAACTGAGGGGCCTGCTCAGGTGGGGAAGGGCAGGAGCCAGCACTTGCCACCATGATACTGGTTTGAGGATTTACACCGAGCTGGAGGGTTGGACTCCTGGGGAAGTGGGGAGGGATGTTGGTCTCCCATCAGCCCCTGCTGGGCTGTGGTGGTTCTTTTGTTGCTAATCCTGACCTGAAGATACTCTTTCCATTGATTTTTAGAGAGAGCGGGTGAGACAGAGAGAGACATCGATGTGAGAGAGACACATCCATAGTTGCCTCCTGCACACGCCTGGCTAGGGCAGAGGATCAATTCTTGATCAGAATCGAACCTGAGACCCTTCAGTCCACAGGCCGATGCTCTATCCACTGAAAAAATTGGACAACCCGCAAGGCTTGCAGCCGGCGAGGGAGTACTGGTGAGCAGGCACCTCAGACTGCGAGAAAGGCGGTAGGCAGTGGCAGGGCTGTAGGTCTCTACTGTCAGGAAGGAGTTGGGACACTGCCCTAGAAGGCCAGGGGCCCGCAGGTCTGGGCCCCTCTGCACACCTTCTATTCTGCTGCCAGGAGGAAGTTTCCAACACCCATATCCCAGCGACCAGGGACCTGAGACCTGGGCCCGAAGAGTCAGCAGGAGGGGACTGTGGGCTACAGGGAGCACGTGGGTTCTGCAGGTAATGAGGCAGTTAAATTCTCCAAATAGCCTTCATTTTTGTGGTTCTGAGATTGAGCTTCGTCTCCCCGCAGAGGTCTGGATCCCTCAGTCTAGTGCCACTGTACTGGGTCAGGCCAGCCGGGGGCAGGAGCAGTTCCCTGCAGCTGCTCCGAGAGACGGCAATTCAGGCCCCTGCCAGCCTGTCCCTGAGGCCGGCTCCACCCGCACTACCTAAGTGTTTGCTGTCTCACCTCCTCAGAAGACTGTACGTTAAGGTCATTGGGTATGCAACCAAATTCTAATTCAAGAAAATCCTATTTTGCCAAAACCACTTAGTACATTGTTTGAACAAGTTTTTATTACCTAGCCATCTGAGTAGCATTAAAATTAAAATTAATTTATTGGGTAATTAAAGTCATGAAACTACCATGTCATGCTCTAGTTGTACACACCTCAGATATAAAGGTCCTTGGTCAAAGATGCTTGTAAAATATGGGGTCAATCTAAGAACATGTTCATAAGCTCATATATATGCTGCGGGGAGGGGGGAAGTGGGAGACAGAGACAAAGAATGGAGTTACTAGAGACTGCCGAAGATCAGGCAGGGACCAGAAAGGCAGCAGAACCCAGCTTTTGGGGCATGTTCCCCACGCTGGACATGCAGAAAGGCGAACATCAGACTATGGGGTATAAAGGATGGAGGACATTCGGCCTGCCAGATAATAAGGGACAAGAAGTAGTGATCTGGCCCCCTGAGCACATGACTGGGAGCAGTGTATGACTGATCCTGTAGAGGGCAACCTTGGGGGCCACGATCAGGTGAAGGGCCAATGAGGGCAGACTTAGGACTTCTCTGAAAAAGTCCCCTAATAATTGAAGGGGCTGAAACCACAGGATATCTCTCACCTGGAGTGTGGAGTTGGGCAATGTACTTGGGTGGGCACCACATGGATGCCTGTGAGGGTGTGTGTGAGAGGCATCTGGAGAGTAACATTGAGTGGGCACTGATGGTTGAACTCAGCATGCCTCTCAAGCCCACTCACCTCAAGTCTTCCTTCGCAATCTTGGAATCATTCCTGGTGCTCAGTGCCTCAACTTTTTACAGCACTGGCTAAGAACATAGCACACACACAGTTCTTCAAAACTGTCTATTTGGCTGGCTGGCATGGCTCAGTGGTTGAGCATCAACCTGTGAACCAGGGGGTCACAGTTAGATTCTAGGTTGGGGCACATGCCCAGATTGAGGGCTCAATCCCCAGTTTGGGGTATGCAGTTGGGAGATCAAGCCCCTCCCCACCCCATAGTGTGCAGTTGTGGGCTTGATTCTCATCATTAATGGTTCTATCCCTCTCACTTCCTCTCTGAAATCAATATCCTATATAATAAAAGCCTCAGTGGTGTCACACAATGTCATCACAAGATGGCCACCCTCATGTCATCACAAGATAGCCAGGAGGGGAGGGCAGTTGGGGGCAACCAGGCCAGCAGGGGAGGGCAGTTGGGGGCCATCAGACCAGCAGGGGAAGGCAGTTGGGGGTGACTAGACCAGCAAGGGAGGGGAGTTGGGGGCAATCAGGCTGACAGGCAGAAGTGGTTAGGGACAATCAGGCAGGCAGGCAGGCGAGCAGTTAGAAGCCAGCAGTCCTAGATTGTGAAAGGGATGTCCAACTGCTGGTTTAGGCCCGATCCCCCAGGGATCGGTAGTCGGACATCCCCCAAGGGGTTCCAAATTGGAGAGAGTGCAGGCCAGGCTAAGGGACAGCCCCTCCCCCCCATGTGCAAGTTTCATGCACCAGGCCTCTAGTGTGTGTATACACACATACATACATACATATACATATAAAAACACAACTGTCTGCTCCACTGTGGCAGTGTACCTGCTGTAGACCAGTGGGGTCAACTAACCTGGGTTCTGCAACCTCAGTACTTGAGTTCTGGCTAGGAAAGAATTCAGAGCCGAGACTCAAACTATGAGGCAATATTTATTTGGAAAGGGATAGAAGAAGTCCTTTGCAGAAGAAATGGGCTTAGGAAGCCCAAGTGGCATGGCTCAGTGGTTGAACATTAATCTATGTACCAGAAGGTCAGGGTTTGATTCACAGTCAGGGCACATGTCTGAGTTGTGGGCTTGATCCCCCAGTGTGGGGTGTGCAGGAGGCAGCTGATCAATTATTTTTCTCTGAAATCAATTAAAAAAGAAAAAGAATGGTCTTAGGAAACAAGTTATAGAAATAAAGAAAAGGCCCTTGGAGATGGGAGTGAGGAAGGTAATGGTAAGGCACCTGGGAAGGAGGGGGAGAGAAGGGGGACATGTTCAGGGGGAGAAGTGAGCTAGGTCCTCCTTCCTAAAGATGTTTTTAAAAAATATATTTTTATTGATTTCAGAGAGGAAGGGAAAGAGAGAGAGAAACACCAGTGATGAGAGGGAATCATTGATCGGCTGCCTTTTCCACGCCCACTACTGGGGATTGAGCCCATAACCCGGACATGTGCCCTTAACCGGAATCAAACCTGGGACCCTTGAGTCCACAGGCTGATACTCTATCCACTGAGCCAAACCAG
>JAAGEH010000019.1:367789-507599 GCA_011751065.1 Lasiurus cinereus | reverse complement strand
GGTGTGTCCTTTCAGGGTCTATATATATTTATTTATTGACTTCAGAGAGGAAGGGAGAGAAATAGAAACATCAATGGAGAGAATCATTGATCGGCTGCCTCCTGTACACCCTCCACTAGGGATTGAGCATGCAACCCAGTCATGCGCCCTTGACTGGAATGGAACCTGAGACCCTTGAGTCCGAAGGGTTGCTCTAGCCACTGAGTCAAACCGGTGAGGGCGGCCCTAAGGGTTTTAATAGTGGAGATGTTAGGGAAGGTCCCAGGAGAAGCTCTCAATAGGATATTCAGCAGTTTCCCAGGTGTGTCCTTTCAGGGTCTAGGTCTCCATTGATTGATTGGTTGGTGCCTGGGCAGGGTGGTTAGTGCAGCTGGTTCTGACCTCAGCTATGCCAGGTTTTGCTGCTCTTCTGGGCCTGGAGCTCAAATACAGCTGAGGCCTAGTTATCTCTAAGCAGGAAAGGTCCGGTGATATGCTAGGGGAGGAAAGGTCATGTGGGGCACTGGCTAAGAACATATGTCCTCCTACAGTGGTCCTTTGCTGGGCACCCAGGACTCTCTGCCCTGGTGACCTCTGCACCTGTCCCATTGTCCTTGCTCTGCTCCTGTCTGCATAACTGCCCACCACATACCGATTTTGCAGGGTTTGTGGCACAGGTTTTGTGATAACTGGCTGCATGGAATCTGGGCTCACCAATCTTCTCACATGTTGATCTGACCTCTGACCCTGCTGAGAGGAACTCCTATTCATTTCCTGCAGATGGTTAGGCTGATGAGAGTGGCAACATTGTCTTGCTGAAGGAGGCTCACACGGGGAAAGGCAGGGCTAATTCTGAATTGTGGATGTGAATCGGAGTGCAAAGGAGGCGCTGGAAGGGGCTTGGGGACATGGCTCCCTGCCAGCCGAGGTTTCCAGGACTCCGAATGGCACTGCTACCAGGCTGTGTGTACGCGACAAGCCAGTGCTGTTCTGGAGAGGGGGTGGGGGAATACTCCTGGATGTGATGTGTAATGTCATAGACCAGGCTCTTCACCTGACCTTGCACTCATTCTGGGTGCCTGGTCATGGCTAGCGAGGAGTCTCCCCCTTGCTTCTCTGGGTGAGAGGAGCCACACACAACCTCAGCTGACCATGAGACGGGGCTATTCCAAGCATTCTATCCCTCCTCCCTGGCCAGCGGGGGCCACAGTAATATCCACAGGCCCGAAGTGTCTGGTGCTCATGTCCTCAGACAACTGCCGCGGCCTGGCCCCCTAATCCAGACTGAGGTGCCAAGCAGCCTGTGGTCCTTCTTTGTCAAGGCTGCTTTCTCCTGCCAGCTCCAGATCAAGGCAGAGCGATGGCAGGAAGGCCCTTCTCTCTGAGCCCTAGCTCAGCCTTGGGATGACCGGGGAGCAGGGCCCTCTCACTGAACTCCTGTTTCTTTCCCCGGTAAAGCTGTAAAGGGAAAGCGGAGCCAGTTCCTGTGTCCTCACACCACCACTGTCACTTCTGACCCTTCTGGTCGCCAAATGTGTAGGAATTTTTCCCACACCAAGCAATTCTGCCACACCACTGGGTGTCCCACAATAACTCACCTCTGAGTTAAACATGATCTACCTGCCGATGGCATCAGGTCCCACAGGAGAAGGCTCGGTCTCACAAGACTGCGCCTCCCCACCCAGCCTTGCCAACCTTCAATTTCAAGGCCTGCGCTCCTGACCTACTGGCTATAAATCAGCGGTTCCCACATCCCCCTCCTCAAGTTTGATTCATTTGCTACAGCCACACACAGAACACAGGAAAACAGTTACTCTCCTGGTTAACTGGTTTGTTACAAAATATATGCATGAACAAGCAGGTGCAGAGACCTGTAATGCCAGGCCCAGAAGGTCCTGAGCAGAGGAGCTTCTGTCCTGGTGGAGTTTGGGGTGTGCCACCCTCCTGACCTGTGGATGCATTCCTGTCATCAACCCAAAGCTACCCCAAACCCCACAGTTCAGAGATTGAAAGGAAGCTTCATTACATGGGCATGGCTATGGGAGGTGGTGGGGCTGAAAGTTGCAACCCTCTAATCAAAGTTGATTCTTTTTAAAAAAATATGTTTTAATTGATTTCAGAGAGGAAGAGGGAGAGAGAACCATCAAAGATGAGACAGAATCATTGATTAACTACCTCCTGCATGTCCTACCCTGAGGTTCGAGCCCTAGCCTGCGCATGTGTCTTGACCAGAAATCTAACTGTGACCTCCTGGTTCATAGGTTGACACTTAACCACTGAGCCACAATACCAAATGGTCCATATGCCACTCTGGCATCTTTAGAGCTCTTCCCATTTCCTCCCTACTCTGAAATCAATAAAAATTGATTATTAAAAAAAAAGTAAGGGACAGACGGCATGTGTCAGGGATAAAACTTGAGTGGACTTCCCACTTTGTGTGCGTGCTGCCAGCCACTGTGCATGCTTGCTGTCTTGCTCCCGACCGTCCTCTGTGTTCTGCCAGGACCCCCTGGTTTGGGAGCTCCCCTTCTTTCTAACAGGTAAGAGAGTTTATGACAGAGTTTAAGTGTGATGTCTCCTCTCCTGTGATAAGAATCAATTTTCTCTGGTTGGTGACACTCCCCGGAAGGGATCTATGACAATTGAGTTCCTTTTGGAGGATCCGTCTTCAGGTAGATAAAGGGAATTCAGAGAAAGCCTCTCCCAGCAAGGGAGAAGGGAGAAATAGAAACATCAATGGGAAAAGGAGAGATAGAAACATCAATGATGAGGGATACTCATTGATGGGTTGCTTCCTGCACACCCCTACCTGGGATCGAGCCCAAAACCCAGGCTTGTGTCCTTGACCGGGACCCTTCAATCCACATGCTGACACTCTATCCACTGAGCCAAACCAGCCAGGGCTATCCCTCTTGATTGGTCAGAGCTTGGGTTCACATTCTTGCCCAATTGGCTCATTCAAAGGAAAAAGGGAGGGGTTGACCTTTGCAGCTTTAAGATGGTGGCCCCCAGGGAAGCTGCAAGTCACGGAGGCAAAATGGCAGCTGCTTTATACTCCCTTCTTTGACAGAAAAGAATATTTGTTCATTCTCACAACTCTCACATACCTCCCATCTCTTCTAAGGGCCACTGTCCTTCCTAAAAGCATGTGCTCTCCCTGCACATCCAGTGCGAATCCTCCCTCTGCCTGAGGCCTCCTGAACCCCCTCCAGCTCCTGTCAGCCTCTCCCTCCTCGAGTCTCCAGGCCCCTGGAAACTGGTCCACTCATCGGTGGTTAATGGTCTCGTCTAATTAGGAAACATTTTACTTTACATTTTGGGGCCTATTTTAAGTGGAAAACCGGAACGGTGAGCCGAGGCTTTTCCGGAGTCATGTCTCACAACACTGAAGACTGAGTTCTGTGGACCAGAAGATTTAAGCAAAAGTGTGGAAAGTTTATTAAAAGCAGACTCAGGCTCCCCAATGGGGAGGGGGACAATAATGGGTTGCCCATTGAAGCCTTGTAGTCCAGGGGGATATGTGTGCTACAAGCCTGCTCTATGCCTGCGTCATCACCTGATGGATTCCTCAATTGTTCTTGCCCACCAACGGACCTGAGCTTTCCCTGTTTCTGTGTGTCCATTCACCTTATTGCTGCAGGTGTTCCCCTGTCCTCCCATGCCTCCGGCTTTGAACCCAGAAACATTTTATTATTCCTGCATAGTGGTTCCTGTGGTTAGGTTGCTCAGACTGCCGTGTCTGCCCCACCTAAGTCCCACCTGCCTTTGTTTCCCAAGGGACCCTGCCCGGTCTTCCAGCATTCAAGTTAACCCTCTCAGTCCCCCCTCCTGTTAGAAGACCACAACTGCTGTTGGGAGCTGGGGTAACGACCACTCTGGCTACTTCCTGCTGACAGTGGGGAAGCCTGCACTAGCCCGTGTCCCTGACTGAAAGTGCCTGAGATGGTTCCATGTTTCTGAAGTACCCATTGAGTTTCCCAAAGGAATTTTCAAAGAAGGGCCTCTAAGCTGAGGGTTTGGAGAGTTCAGCCAGTACCCGGAGCTCTGGACTGGCCAGTACCCAGAGACCCAGGAGGAGTAGTACAAACAGCTCCAGCCTTATTCCTGTGTACTCCCTTGCTATCAAAGTTCTTCATTCTGGTCTCCCTAGTCTGTCAGCAATGAGGGTGGAATCCTACGTTAGTTGAGACTAGGACTTTACAGACACTGATGACATAATCTCCCTGCTACTATGGGTGTCTAGGAAATGGTCTACTTGGGAACATGGAGGGGCACTGCAAATGGTGCCGGCGGTCTTGTTTTAGTCCTTTTCGGCCCTCCTTTTTCCAAAAAACAGTTTTACTTGTTTTTCACATGAAAGAAAAAGCACTCAATTCCAGAATCTAAAATATATTTTATTGATTTTTTCTTTTACAAGAGAGGAAGGGAGAAGGATAGAGAGTTAGAAATATCGATAGGAAAGAAAACATCAATCAGCTGCCTCCTGCACACCTCCTTCTGGGGATGTGCCCGAAACCAAGGTACATGCCCTTGACCGGAATCGAACCTGGTACCCTTCAGTCCACAGACGGACATTCTATCCACTGAGCCAAACCAGTTAAGGGTTATCTGGTAAGGACTAGGACTTTCTCCAGTTCCCACGAGTCTGAGGTTAGTTTCTTAACATTCAAACCCTGGGACGGCTGTCAAACTTATTTGACCAAAGATTATCTATAAAAGACACTATTTCCTTTTTAACAGACTGGAAAGGAACTAAACAAATCCCACATTAAAAGGGGTGATGTTTTCCTTCAGAGCCAAGAAATGCGTGTTCTCTGTCAGAGGGACGCCGAGGCCGGGGCATGGAAGGAGGTGGCAATGGTGTTTAGAGTTGGTATTCCCTGTGTGCGAGTAGGACCTGCAACCTCATGCAGACGAACTAACAACAAGAATTATGACAAATGGCCCAGTAAAAGGAAAAGTGCTTAGTGTTCAACAATTCCAAAGCTGTGGATGGGAGAAAAGTAAGTTATCAGTCTGGAGAGCTGTAGCTAAACATCCAAGAAAACTAGACCAACTTAAGATTCTGTTCAGTTCATAGGTGTAAGATAAAACTTCAAAACAATTAGTTGGAATCAATTCACAAATGTGTTTTATAGAGTCTGTTGAAAGATAATTTTCCTCCCCCCAATTACCCCTACTTTTATTAAAGACAAGTTCATTTAGTGTATCAAGTCTAGTTTTAATTTGGCCTGAGTGTTTCCATGAATACAAGAACAGTAACTGACTGTATAGGCTCTTTTAAAATCTCTTTTGCTGCAATCCCATGACCGAGCTTCAGTGAGCTCCTCAGGGCAAAGAAGTGGGCCACCCAGCTGCCATCAGGCTTGCCTGCAGTATCTGTAGACTTGGGTGAATTCCTCAGATTTTCTAAGGTGTCTTGATGTTCCTTTTCGTGCCAACTCACAGGAAAGCTGCCTTCGTTCCTCACCTAAAAAGACTGCTATGATCCATGTGACCATGCGAGGAACCAGGCTTCTCTCCAAGATGCTCACATTGGCCCCAAGTTCCCTGGCGACATCCAGAGTCCAGGCCTGTCTCTCTCAGGCATGACACCCAGCAAAGTCTTGGTCAATAAAACTACTATTGGAAACTGGACTTATTGAACTCATGCAAAGAAACGCATTGCTATGACCTATTTATTATGAACTACCAAAATCTGGAGGGTTTCAGTAGAAAGAAAAATATACAATTTACCAAATTTTTTTGTTTGTTTCCTTGTATTTGAAAAACAAAATTCAAAAATTAGGAATACTTTTAACAAAAGTCATAAAACCTGAATCTTGTCTTCTCACAGAAACAAATTTATATGAGCGACCTGGACTGTATTGTGAAAAGCCAAGCAATTAAAGTAAGTGTCGTCATTGAAAAAGCAAGTAAACCCATACATCTGGCTCATGACATACAGACAGGCCCCCTGCCAATTCAAAGAACAGGCTGAGTGGGTGTCCTAGGCATTGTACATCCTCCTGTCTGTAGGTCTCAGAACTGCTCTGTTGAGTATTCTGATGCAGACGAATCTTTAAGATTTCCTATTATTTTGTTGTAGGTTTTTCAGAAATCATGAGAAGCACCTGGTGACTTTATCTTGCCAGGCCTTGAGACTGCTGGCCTCTCTGCATTTGGAGTAAAATGCCCTTCCCCACCTCACACCTTTTCCTTTTCCCCTGCCATTCTCTCCTTGTGTAGGGAGCTTTTTTTGTTTAATCATTTGCAGTATCCTTGGCTGGGGAAGGTAATGGTTAGTTATAAGCTGGCTGCAAGTTGCCCACATTGTTTGACTTTGTTTTAACCTTCTTTTAACATTTCCTTATTAAGCTTTTATAATTTTCATAAACCTTTTTTTATAATTTTTAGGAATAATTAGTTTTCAAAATGCATCTCTATGTACCATGTCTTCTATTACCAAAATCATATAACCTCAATTTCCAATAACCAAGAAAAGCAAACAACCAGAATTCCTTAGATTGACCCTCATGTATTTCTTTCAAAACACATTTTCAACAAAGCAAGACTTCATAATAGCTCCAGATCCACCTTACAGACTTTTTGCAATATATATAAAAGCAGGCTATCTAGCAATCAACACTGTAACTAGTTAACTTGTTCTGCACACGTGGCTAAGCTTTTCCCTGAAACTTATATCTTTAGCCATAGTTGGTTTGGCTCAGTGGCTAGAGCATTGGCCTGCAGATTAAAGGGTCCCAGGTTCAATTTTGGCCAAGGGCACAAGCCCAGGTTGTGGGCTTCATCAGTAGGGGGCGTGCAGGAAAGGCAGCCCATCAATGATTCTCTCTCATTATTGACTAGAGGTCTGGTGCACAACATTTGTGCATGGAATGAGGGGAGGGTCCCTCAGAAGGCCTGGGCCCTTTGGCAGTCTGGGACCCTTCAGGGGAGCTCCCTGGCAGTCAGACATTCCCCCAAGGGGTCCTTAGTGCTGCTGTGGAGGCCGGAGAGGCTCCTGCCACCGCCACTGCACTCACTAGCCATAAACCCAGCTTCTGGCTGAGTGGCACTCCCACTGTGGGAGCACACTGACCACCAGGGCAGCTCCTGTGTTGAGCGTCTGCCCCCCTGGTGGTCAGTGTGCATCATAGCAACTGGTCATTCCACTGTTTGGTCTATTTGCATATTAGGGTTTTATTATATAGGATGTTTCTATCTCTTTCTCCCTCTCCCTTCCTCTCTGAAATCAATATATATATATATTGATTTCTTTTAAAGAAAGAAACTTGTACCTTTAAAGATGGCCAGATTAGAGTTTTTTACCAGGTAATTGCATTTCTTTCTTTCCTTTTCTTTTTCCAGATACTTGCATTTCAGAGGTCCCAGGAACCACAGGGAGCACTGTTGTAAATCTGAACCCTACAGTCCTCCTCCATCTTGTCTCGTGATCTAATGTCCTCATGTGGAAACACCCAGATCTACCTCCCCATCCTACTTTTTTTTCATTAGTATTTATTTATTGATTTTAAGCTAAAATCTAATTTTTATATTGATTTAAATACAATATATTATTAAAACTAACCCCATCTTACTTTAAATGCTTGCCAGCACATGGCATGGTGTGAACACTCAGACAAAGGCATTCCCTCCCTGCTCCCCTAGCATTCCATTGAAGACCTCAACCCCCTCTGGTCCCCACAAGGCCACTGCCAGGAGCTGGAAGAAGTCAGGTCTGTGGGGGTCAGGCCTAAGAAGGCATTGAGGGAATGGGGGGATCCGCCGCTCAGGCATGGCTGTGTCCATCTTAGCAAGAGCAGCAGATCAGCCAATGTGGGCCAGGGTCTGAAGAACTCAGCATCCCTCTATTCCCGGCAGCAGGAGGAAAAGGGCAGGGAAGTTTGAGCAGATCTCCGCAATAGAAATCCTAACAAGGGAACAGGCTGGGGTTGGGCTCTGTGTAGTGGGTCAAAGTGTACTGCTTGTGAGGAACTCCCGGAGGCAGTGAACCCGTTGGTCACTTCCCTCCTCTTTCGTGCCTCAGTTCCTCTCCCTTGCTGTCTAAAACAGCCATGAGGACCGGAGCGCCGAGTGATCTGCTTAAGTGCACCTGGACGGGTCAGAGTTTAGTTACAGTTGTATTCTGGAGTCCCTAGGAGGCCCCTGCATGTCTTAGGGTTACACCCAGACACCTCTGTGAGGTCCTTACTCAGGTACAGACATTGAGGTTCTCAAACCAGGAGGAGGAACTTGCCTCTTTGATCTTGGGAGCCTGGGTAGGGACCCAAGCACCCATTTAGTCCTTGGTCGGACTTTGTCTTGCAACTGGTGGGAAGCCACTGCTTTCTAACCCGTTCCCACAGCCAATTCACCGGGCCATGGGTGCAGCCACCCAATGATTTTTATCTGGCTGCCCCACCCCCCGCTTTTCAATGGCCCAAAGGCCCGAGGCTGCGTTTGGAAAGTGAAAGAGAAAAGTGCCCTCTGGAGACCGCAGCCTAATTAAGTGGCTGACTTACCGGCAAGGCCTCCAACATCACAAATTTTTGTATATTGATTTAAATATAATATATTATTAAAACTAACCCCATCCTATTTTATTTTTTAATTAAATCTTTATTATTCAGATTATTACATTTGTTTCTCTTTTTTCCCCTCAACCTGGCTCCCAGCTTTTCTTCTACCCTTACCTCCCTCCCATTGACCACATCCATAGGTGTATGATCTTTGTCTAGTCTCTCCCTGCACACCCCTCACCCCTTTCCCCCTGAGAATTATCAGTCCACTCCCTTTCTGTGCTCCTGATTCTATTATATTCACCAGTTTATTCTGTTGATCAAATTTTTAATTCACTTAATTTTTAGATTCACTTGTTGATAGATACGTATTTGTTGTTCATAATTTTTATCTTTTACCTTTTTCTTCTTCCTCTTCTAAAAGAGTACTCTTCCGCATTTCATATAATACTGGTTTGGTTTTGATGAACTCCTTTAGCTTTTTCTTATCTGTGAAGCTCCTTATCTGCCCTTCAATTCTGAATGATAGCTTTGCTGGATAGAGTATTCTTGGTTGTAGGTTCTTGCTATTCATCATGTTGAATATTTCTTGTCACTCCCATCTGGCCTGCATCATTTCTGTTGAGAAATCAGCTGACAGTCGTTGGGTGCTCCCTTTTAGGTAATTAACTGTTTTTTCTCTTGCTGCTTTTAATATTCTCTCTTTGTCTTTTGTTCTTGATATTTTAATTATGATGTGTCTTGGTGTAATCCTCTTTGGATTCCTTTTATATATGTGCTTCCTGGACTTGTAAGTCTATTTCTTTACCAGATGTGGGAAGTTTTCAGTCATTATTTCTTTAAATAGGTTTTCAGTATCTTGCTCTCTCTCTTCCTCTGGCACCCCCACAATTCTGATGTTGGTGCACTTGAAGCTGTCCCAGAGGCTCCTTACATTATCTTCATATTTTTTGGATTCTTTTCTCTTTTTGCTTTTCCAGTTGAGTGTTTTCTGATTCTTTATATTTCAAATTTTTGACTTGATTCTTGCCTTCCTCTAGTCTGCTGTTAGGTCTCTGTATAATATTTTTTATTTCAGTCAGTGTATGTTTAATTTCTAGTTGGTCCTTTTCCATCTCTAGTTAGATCTTTTGCATCTCTAGTTGGTTCTTTTTCATCTCCTCTTGGGTCTCACTAACTTTATCCAACTTTTCTAGGATATTCTTGAAACACCTTATAAGCGTGGTTTTGAACTCTATATCCAGTCATTTGTTTTCCTCCATTTCTTTTGTTTGTGATTCCTTCCCTTGTCTCAGCATTTTCACTATGCCAGGAGAACTTCTGTGTTGGATTCAGCCTTATGATACCAGACTTGCAAAACTGCAAAAGCCTCTCTGTTGAGCTTGGGATGGGTGGAGTCTCAGGGCTTAAGGGACCTCCTTGCCTTCCAGTCGGCCCTGCACTCCATGGCCCCTGAGTCTCACGTGACTGGGTAATTGCTGGAGCGGTCCCTGTGCGTCCGTGGGCTCTCTCGCAGTGCCTCTAGACTGCTGCCCCTCCGGATCCCCTGCACTCTGGGACCATATGAGTCTGAGTCCCTAGGGTTACGCTGAAACTGGGGTTTAGTGAAGTTAGAAGTGGCGCAGTTGGGAGGGTCTGTCTCCCGCCCACTCATGAAAGCCAGTGGCACAATCAGCAATGGGTCCTCTGTGCACAGTGCCATGCGTGACATCAGACTTCTGCTCTTTTGCAACTCCCCTAAATTTCCATGCACTTCTCCCTTTTCACAGTCCAAACTCCCCCCATATGAGTTTTGGTTGGATCTGGGGTGTAGTGTCGTAGGATAAGGGGTTCAATACTGTTGAGAGTCTCCGTCTCCCTCCTGGCAGAGAAAGCCAGCCAGGTTCTCTGGCACCCGCTCTCTCCACACGCACGTCTCCGTACCTCAGCTTTTTGCAGCTCCTCTGGGTCTCTGTGAGCCCCTCTCTTTCCTTCTAGTTGTAGAATTTCCACTCAGCCAGCTTTCCTGTGGTTCTGGATGATGTCCGTTCTGTCTTTTAGTTGTAGTTTTGAAAATGTTGTGCGAGGTAGCAGTGTAGGTGTGTAGGTGTTTACCTATGCCGCCATCTTGGGTTCTCAATCCCATCCTACTTTAAATGGTTATTCCACTGTCTGGTGATCTAATGCCCTCGTGTGGAAACACCCAGATCTACCTCCCCATCCTACTTCAAAAGAAGGTTAGGGTCCACAGGCCTGCTGTCCGATGTGGAAAGGCTGGATCCCCGACTATGCCCCCAGAGCTGAGAACCCGAAGGATGAGCACTGATGAATGAACTCCACGGACCAGAAGATTAAGCAAAACTGTGAAAATTTTATTACAAGCAGATTCAGACTCCCCCAATGGGGAAGGGGGCCCAACAACGGGCTGCCCGTTAAAGCCTGTGGTCCAGGCTATCTGAATGCTACAAGCCTGCTTTATGCCTATCCCTGTCATCACCTGATGGATTCCGCAATTGTTCTGCCCAGCAACAGACTGAGCTTCCCCTGTCTCTGTGCTTTCTCTGTCCCTATGCAGAACTTCAGTTGGCCTTATTGTTGCAAGCCTCCCCACCCCGCCCCTTATTTCCCCTGCTTCCCCTTTGAGTCCAGAAACATTTTATTATTTCTGTGTGGTGGTTCCTTGCTTCGGCTGCTCAGACTGCCCTGTCTGCCCTGTCCCACCCGCCCTTGTTTTCCCTGGGACTCCTCCCCTGTCTGCCTGCGTTTCACGCTACCTTCTCTCATATTAGGTCTGCTTCTCATATAGTTTCTAGGCCACTCTTTGAAACCAAATGAGATCCAAGACACCCTTCAGGGCAAACGAGCTGACCCCCACCCATGCACCAGGCCTGTATCCTATCTAATAAAAGAGTAATATGCAGATTGACCATCACTCCAACACACAAGATGGCTGCCCCCATGTGGTCAAAGATCCTGTGGACACAAGATGACCACCACAAGATGGCCAGCAGGGGAGGGCAGTTGTGGATGATAAGGCCAGCAGAGGAGGGCAGTTGGGAGGGACCAGGCCTGCAGGGGAGGGCAGTTAGGGGTGACCAGGCCTGCAGGGGAGGGCAGTTAGGGGAAAACAGGCTGGCAGGGGAGAAGTTAGGCATCAATCAGGCTGGCATGGGAGTGGTTAGGGGGTGATCAGGCAAGCAGACAGGCGAGCAGTTGGGAGCCAGCAGTCCTGGGTTGTGAGAGGGAGGGACCAGGCCTGAAAGGGAGGGCACTTGGGGGTGATCAAGCCTGCATGAAGGGCAGTTAAAGGTGACCAGGCTGGCAGAGTAGGGAAGTTGGGGGTGACTGCCCATTTAGGTCTGATCCCACCAGGCAGTCAGACATCCCTCAAGGGGATCCCAGATTGGAGAGGGTGCAGGCTGGGCTGAGGGGTCCCCAGCCCCCATGCATGAATTTCGTGCACCAGGCCTCTAGTCCTATATAATAAAAGGTAATATGCAAATAGACTGAACAACAGAATGACTGGTTGCTATGATGTGCACTGACCACCAAGGAGCAGATGCTTAATGCAGGAGCTGCCCCCTGGTGGTCAGTGCACTCCCACAGGAGGAATACCACTTAGTCAGAAGCCAGGCTCATAGCTGACAAGTGCAGCGGTGGTAGTGGGAGCCTCTCTGCCTCTGCAGCAGTGCCAAGCCATCAGTCAGACAACCCCTGAGGGACCCTGGACTGCAAAAGGGCACAGGCAAGATTGAGGGACCCCCCCCCTGAGTGCATGAATTTCCTGCATAGGGCCTCTAGTGTTCAAATAAGTTCCACTCTGAATCCATTTGGACTAGAAAAGATGCCTGGATGATCACGATGGGACCTCCATCCCTCCTCCCTCCACTCTGCCCTCTTAGTGAAATCATGGAGACTACTCATCCAGGGCAATGGGAGGAGGACTGGAAAGTTTCCTCAACAGGAAAAGCTATTTTGCCCCTTAAAGGTAAAAACCTCTCCTACCTGTCTGGAGGTCCAAGAGCCAGTGCCTGTTCTACGTCTCCTGGGCATGCATTGGACCCTGGTGCAGGATCAATGCCCTCCACCGCTTACCCCATGATCTAGGCCTCTTCATGGGTTTGCTAAAGGCAAAAGAATAACTTCACCCACCCAGACATTTAAACAGTTGAGGCTTTATTGCTGATAAGTTTAACTTAAACACTGCACTGTCAAATTCTCTTGAAAAACTAAATACACAGTGGTTAGAGCCTCAGACTGAAGGTCTAAGGGTTCAATCTCTCTCTCTCTCTCTCTCTCTCTCTCTCTCTCTCTCTCTTTCTCCCTACCTTCCACTCTCTCAAAAAATCAATGGGAAAAATATCCTCACTCCTTGGGTGAGGATATTTTAAAAATTACTGCTTATTTTCTAATTATAGAATTATTGTTCATTGTAGAAAATTTGGAAAATACAGAAAATTTTTAAAAAATTACAAAAGTACAAATTAAGACAATTCATTTCTAATTGCTTCCTGCGACATAACCTTTGTTTAGGGGTCCCGCCAGGGTTTTTTTTTTGTTTTGTTTTTTTGTTTTGTTGTTGTTGTTTTTCTGAGCATACAGTTGTTGTTGTTTTTAAATATATATTATATTGATTTTTTTACAGAGAGGAAGGGAGAGGGAGAGAGAGTTAGAAATACCTATCAGCTGCTTCTTGCACACTCCCTACTGGGTATGTGTCCGCAACCAAGGTACATGCCCTTGACTAAAATCAAACCTGGGACCCTTCAGTCCGAAGGCCAATGCTCTATCCACTGAGCCAAACTGATTACATACAGTTTTTTAAACCAGCTGAGATCATATGATACATTTATTTTGTAAACTGATTTTTAAAATGTCCTCTATTGTGAACATTCCCTCATGGCAGTCTCTCCTCTGTTACATCATGTTTTGTAATGGCTGCATAGTCTTACACATATGCACTAGAATAAAGTTTGTAAGAAAATATGTAGGAAATCAAACAATTCAAAAGAGAGGTTGGTCTTAATAATGGGGGTCAGCAAGCTATGTGATAGCCTTTCATGTGTATTTGGCCACCTTTGAATCAGATTGCACTACAGCTTTCCAAGTCACACCTGAGACAGTGCCTGGATCATGTGCAGCAGGGTCTCCTTACCCAAACCTGCAGAGGTGACTGGGTTCTGCAGGTGATCATCTTGTCTCCTACCATTCTCTTGAGTGCCTGTCACCATCCCCCTTCCCCAAAGATGGGCACCCATGGCTGTCCATCATGCCACTGTATATACATATTACCTTATAACCTTTCCCCTAAAACTTACATCCCATTTTCTGTGTGGAGAGAATCCATATCTTTGTAATATCTAAGTATTTAATTGACAAGAATGTGTATTAGCTTTACACAATATTAAATGAATGTTTAGATTGGCAGAAACCTATTCAGTATCCTTTTCTCTTGGAGACATTTGCAAATTGATTTAATGTGTGTGCATAATTTTTATTTTTTAAAAACTTTTAAAATTGATTTTAGAGAGAAAGGGAGAGGGAGAGAGAAATGGAAACATCAATGATGAAAGAGACTCCTTGGGAGAATCCAAGATGGCAGCATAGGTAAACACCTACACTGCTGCCTCGCACAACAATTTCAAAACTACAACTAAAAGACAGAACAGACATCATCCAGAACCACAGGAAAGCTGGCCGAGTGTAAGTTCTACAACTAGAAGGAAAGAGAGGGGCTCACAGAAACCCAGAGGAGCTGCAAAAAGCCGAGGTACGGAGACACGCACGCTGAGAGAGCGGGTGCTGGAGTACCTGGCTGGCTTTCTCTGGCGGGAGGGAAAAGGATACTCCCAATGGCATTGAACCCCTTATCTTATGACACTAAACCCCAGATCCAGCCGAAACTCATACAGGGGGAGTTTGGACTGTGAAAAGGGAGAGGTGCATGGAAATTTAGGGGAGTCGCAGAAGATCAGGTCTGCTCTCGCATGCGCACGGTGCTGCGCGGAGGACAGACTGCTGATTGTGCCGCTGGCTTTTCCGAGTGGGAAGGAGACAGACCGTCCAAACTGTGCCACTTCTGAGTCCACTAGGCCCCTGTTTCTGGCAAAACCCTGGGGACCTAGACTCGTGTGGTCCTAGTGCGTAGGGGAGCTGGAAAGGCAGCGGTCTAGAGGTACTGCGGGCACGCGCACACAAGGACGGCTCCAGCAATTACCCAGTCACGTGAGACTCAGGGGCCGTGGAGGGCGGGGCCGACTAGAAGGCAAGGCGGTCCCTTAAGCCCTGAGACTCCACCCATCCCAAGCTCAATAGAGGCTTCTGTGGTTTTGCGTCTGGTATCATAAGGCTGAATTCAACACAGAAGTTTCCCCGGCATAGTGAAAATGCTGAGACAAGGGAAGGGATCACAAACAAAAGAAATGAAGGAAAAAAAATGACTGGATATAGAGTTCAAAACCACACTTACAAGGTTTTTCAAGAATATGCTAGAAAAGTTGGATAAATTTAGTGAGACCCAAGAGATGAAAAAGGACCAACTAGAGATGGAAAAGGTCCAACTAAAGATGATAAAGGACCAAATAGAAATTAAACATACACTGACTGAAATAAAAAATATTATACAGAGTCCTAACAGCAGACTAGAGAAAGGCAAGAATCAAGTAAAAAATTTGAAATATAAAGAAGCAGACAACATTCAACTGGAAAAGCAAGAAGAGAAAAGAATCCAAAAGTGTGAACATAATGTAAGGAGACTCTGGGACAGCTTTAAGCGTACCAACATCAGAATTGTGGGGATGCCAGAAGAAGAGAGAGAGCAAGATACTGAAAAGCTATTTAAAGAAATAATGACTGAAAACTTCCCACATCTGGTAAAAGAAATAGACTTACAAGTCCAGGAAGCACACAGAAACCCATATAAAAGGAATCCAAAGAGGACCACACCAAGACACATCATAATTAAAATGCCAAGAGCAAAAGAGAGAGAATATTGAAAGCAGCAAGAGAAAAACAGTTTATTACCTACAAGGGAGCACCCATACGACTGTCAGCTGATTTCTCAACAGAAACGATGCAGGCCAGACAGGAGTGGCAAGAAATATTCAACGTGATGAATAGCAAGAACCTACAACCAAGAATAATCTATCCAGCAAAGCTAACATTCAGAATTGAAGGGCAGATAAAGAGCTTCACAGATAAGAAAAAGCTAACGGAGTTCATCAACTCCAAACCAGTATTATATGAAATGCTGAAAGGTACTCTTTTAGAAGAGGAAGAAGAAAAAGGTAAAAGCCAAAAAATTATGAATAACAAATACATATCTATCAACAAGTGAATCTAAAAATTAAGTGAATTAAAAATTTGATCAACAGAATAAACTGGTGAATATAATAGAATCAGGAGCACAGAAAGGGAGTGGACTGATAATTCTCAGGGGGGAAGGGGTGAGGGGTATACAGGGAGAGACTGGACAAAAATCATACACCTATGGATGAGATCAATGGGAGGGAGCTAAGGGCAGAGGGAGGGGTGGGAGCTGGGTGGAGGGGTGCTATGGAAGGGAAAAAGGAGAAACAAATGTAATAATCTGAATAATAAAGATTTAATTTAAAAAAAAAGTAACCAGAAGATTAGGAAAGCTTAAAACAACAATTAAAAAAAAAGAACTCTGAAAAAAAAAAAAGAAAGAAAGAGACTCCTTGATCAGCTGCTTCCTGCACACCTCCAACTGGGGATCAAGTCCAAAACCCAGGCATGTGCCCTAACTATGAATTGAACTGTGACCTCCTGGTGCATAGACCAATGCTCAGTCACTGAGCCATGCCAGTTGGGCATATGTGCGTAATTTTTAAATTCAAGCAAAGATTTTGTTCATTGCTATACACAGTCATTCAACTTTAAAAAAATTTTTTTTTATTAATTTTTTAGGGAGGGAGGAAGGGAGAGGGACAGAGAGAGAAAGACAGAAACATTGATGTGAGAGTGGAACATGGATCTGCTGCCTCCTGCATGCTCTCTACCAGGTACCAAACTCACAAGCTGGGTATGTGCCCTGACTAGGAATGGAACTGGCAACTTTTTCTTTGGTGCATGGAATGATACCCAACCAACTGAGCCACACAGCCAGGGCTCAACTTTTAAAAAATATTTTGTGCCTGGCCAGTCGCTCAGTAGTTAGAGCATTAGCTCTCAGACTGAAGTGTTGCAGTTTCAATTCCCTGTCAAAGGCACATACCTCGGTTTCAGGTTCAAACCTTTGCCCCGGGAGGGGTGCGTGCATGAGGTAACCAGCTGATGTGTCTCATGTGGATGTTTCTCTCTTTCTCCTCCCCTCTTCCCTCCCTCCCATTCTACCTAAAAATCAATGGAAAAAGTATTCTCAGGATACTTTTTATATATATACTAGAGGCCCGGTGCATGAAATTCATGAACAGGGAGTGGGGAGAGGGGGAGGATCATCCCTCAGCCTGGCCTGCATCCTCTCCAATCTGGGACCCCTTGGCGGATGTCCAAATGCCGGGTTAGGCCCACAGGGACTGGGCCTAAACTGGCAATCAGACATCCCTCTCACAATCTGGGACTGCTGGCTCCAAACTGCTCGCCTGCTGTCCTGATCATCCCCAACTGCCCTGCAGGTCTGGTCACTCCCAACTCCCCTCCCCTGCTGGCCTGATCTCACCCCTAATTGCCTTCCCTTGTAGGCCTGGTCCCCCCCTAACTTCCCTCCCTTACAGGCCTGGTCCCCCCAACTGCCCTCCCCTGCCAGTCTGATCACCCCTATCTACCCTCCCCTGCTGCCATCTTGTGGTGGTCATCTTGTGGCAGCCATCTTGTGATGACATGGGGGCAACTATCTTGTGGTGGCCATTTTGTGATGATGTGGGGTGGCCATCTGATGGTGGCCATCTTATGATGATGTGGAGGTGGCCATCTTGTGATGATGTGGGGCAACCATCTTGTGGTGTCATTTTGTGACAATGTGGGGGCGGCCATCTTGTGGTGGCCATCTTTTGATTACATCACGACGGCCATCTTGTGACAATGTCACATGATGCCACCCAGGCTTTTATTATATAGGATATATTGTTTACCTAATATATACCAGAGACCTTTTAGATGCTTGGGATCATCCATGAACAAAAAAGGACAAAAACCCCTCATGAATTTACATTCTGGTCAAAGCTGGGGGGCGGGGCTTGGATACTGAATTTCACTGTGTGGCATCAGTATACTAATATCTGCTCAGTCATGCTCTTGTTATAGTTCCAGTTTAGGGTGAGTTTGCCAGTGTGAATTACTTAATACCACTTAAAATTATTAAAAACAGAACCTTTGAAAGCAGCGTGCCTGCTGCCCTAGCTGGTTTGGCTCAGTGGATGAAAGCAGAGTGGCTGCTGTTGGGCTGAGCACCAGCAAGCCTTGCTGGGATTGTTCCTTCAGCCGGGATGCCGACGAGCAAAGCTGCAGGCCCCAGCCCTCCAGGATCACGAGCGAGGGCACATCTGCACTCTTGTTTTAAAAGTAAATAAGTACCTACACTTTGTGTTTAAACTCTACCATTATAAGCAAAATCTGAAAGAAAACTTTTTATAAACTAATACAAGTTCTATGTGTGAAAAAGAATGTGGAAAGTGATACTTTAAGGGTTTAGAAGAAATTAATCTGGGTTTTATGTGTGAATATAGATTTTTAAAAGGATCAAGCTGAACCTTGTTTTTCTACCACAGCAGCTTACTGCATCCAGTCATGTCCCAGGTCTTCCCACAAAGATCTGCTTTACTCTCTTTGCGGCTCACGGGATTTCATATGCAGACATGCTGGCCCATCTGGGGTTAGTATTTGTGATACTTGTAGTTGCTTTCTTATTTAGCAGTCCAAGTTAGAGAATGGTTAGAGAATATATGGGTAGATTTTTAAATTCTTTTTTCTTTACATGAAAGATGCTGGGTACATTATTACCTTAGAGTCTGATTTCCCAAGTGGATTTCGGTGCAAGTTCAGAACTCAGGGCTGTGTGCACTTAGGTAAATATTACTGCCTGGGTGTGTGGTCCCTCCCTGGTTATTGGGAGTCCCTTGGGGTGTTACCAAACCCAAGTTAGTTCGCCGATGCTTCCAAAGGCCAAACTCAAAACAGCAAGGCTTGAGGTAGGGCAGTGGTCCGCAAACTCATTAGTCAACAGAGCCAAATACCAACAGTACAATGATTGAAATTTCTTTTGAGAGCCAAATTTTTTAAACTTAAACTATATAGGTAGGTACATTGTTATTAACTTAATTAGGCTTACTTCTTCAATCGCACTGTATGTGCACAGCCGCATGTGGTATTTTGTGGAAGAGCCACGCTTAAATGGCCTAAGAGCCACATGTGGCTTGCAAACCGCAGTTTGCCAACCACTGGTATAAGGGAAGGGTTATTAATCAAAAGGCTCCAGCAGAGAAGATGGGAGACCTACTGTGCCTCAGATCCATCTTGCCCGCTGGATTGGTTAAGGGTGTTTAAGGGATTTGGGGGAACACATCTGCAGAAGTGCTGGCAGGCAAGTTTTAATTGGAGGACCTTGGAACTTGGCCATTTGTGGCAAAGGGTGTTTGCACTGGACCTTTCTGGACAATAGATGGAACCTTCGCTTTTGAAAGGGTTCGATATCCAATTGACATCATCTGGTCTCTGGTTCCTTGTGTGACTGGGGCACAAGGGGAAGACTTTGGTTCCAAGTGCAGTGGAGGCTGAAGTTCTCTGCTCTGCACGTGCCCAGGCTGCATGGTCTGCAGTTTGGGTTGATTGTCTCTAAAAAGCAACTCAATGTCTTGTTAAACAGGATAGGACCATTTTTAGCTGCTTTTGTGGTTACAAATGCACAAGACAGGGGACTGCCTTTTTTTCTCACACTTCCCCAACCTAGCCAGTCGAGGCCCCATCACATGTACCCTCTGTGGAGGAAAGCCAGGAGGCCAGGCCCGGCAGTAGCCTTGCCACCACACAGGTTGGCATTTTTTTTTTTGTAGTAGCCTATATAATAAAGAGGTGATATGCAAATTGACCCTCACTCTGTCACACCACCACAAGATGGCTGTGCCCACAGGGAGGCAGGGTTCTCATAATGAGCAGTAACATGCTATCAGCAGGGACCTGAGGCTGCACCCCCTGTCCAGTGGGGCTTGATGTGGGAACTCAGTTCATGCACCTCACCCCAGTGCTGGGCTGGGGGACCTGAGGATGCTTTGAAGGACCTGAGGCAGTGCCCCCCACCCAGCAGGGCTTGACTGGGGTAGAGATGGCTGGGTATGGAACTTGCCCAATGGGGCTGGAACCACTAGGGTCTGGCTCTCACGTGATTTTGAGGTGCATGTGGGTGAGAGTGGGACTTAACTCTGGGTCCTGCGACATGCCCCAGACTCTGACAGGAGGAAGATTGTACTAATTTTCTTTCATCTCTGACACTTTCATTATAGAGAAAGGGCAAATAGAAATATTAAAATGTTTCCTCTAATTAATTCCCTTTTAATGTGCACAGATTTCATGCACCAGGCCACTAGTAATAATTATATTGGGCTTTGTCCCCAATCCTGGCACAGAGCTCCTAAAACTTTTGGAATTTCCTGAGTGATAGGATTTCTTTACTACTCATAAGGAACTAGCTCCTTTTGAGTATACTGAGTTTATGCTAATGAGGTGGCTCAGTGGGGACCGTAGGAGGTAGCCTCAGGATGGGACTGGTCACCAGAGGCCTAGTGGTGGAGGGATGGAACTTCCTGCCCAGCTTCTGGCCTCTGGGCGGGCAGGGCTGGGCATTAAGCTAAATAAAAACAATGAGATGTGACTAGCTCTCCAGGGCTGGTGAACAAGAGTGCAGCCACTCACCAGGAGGTTGGCACATCCTAAGTCCACAGGGATAGAAAGCTCCTGCCCATCTAGCTCATCATCTGGCTGTTTATTTGAAACCTTTAATGTTATTTGTAATAAACACAGTAGTAAGTCCACTATCTTCCTGAGTTCTGAGAGCTACTGTAGCAAATTAATGGAACCCTCTGATTTACAGCCAGCCCATCAGAGCACAGGTGCCACTGGGACTGGGGTGAGGTGAGGGAGTCCGGTGGGAATGGGCCCTTCACCCATGAGGCCTGATGCTGTCTCCAGGCATTTAGAGCCAGAACTGAGTTGAACTGTGGGACACCTGGCTGGTGTCTGAGAATTGTTGGTTTAGAACCCTCACCCACACCCATTTGGAACCACAGGGTAGGGGAGGAAAGTGGAATCATTTCTTTGCTGTGACATCTGCTGACCACGCAGCCCTGCCCATCTTGCCTGCTGGAAGAGTCTTCCTGAATAGCCAAGGCCGATTATTCATGCTTTTCTCACTCACTAGACACACACAGACTCAAAGCCTCCTTTTACCCTGCTGAACTTGGCTGCCCAGGGGTCATCCCTCTGCTGGCCGCAGGGACCTCATGTTGCAGGACTGGGCGACCTCAGAGGATGAGGAGGCCATGCCACATTCCTGGACTCGCATCGTCTGCCCCTCGGAGGCATCTCCTTTGGGGTGCGACCATGGAGAATTCGGACACATGACTTCAGCCCACCCGTGGCTAACCAAGTCAATGCTGCACCCATTTGTGCGTAGTAGCCCAGGGGCAAAAGGGATCTGTTAGTATTCAGCGCCTGAATCTTTGCAAGCTGCTTGGTCCCTCCTGATGAAAAGTGGGCAATTTCTACTTCCTGTTAATGTTGGGTTTGGTGTTGCAGAAGCTGCTTTCCTGTGCTGAGTCTGTCTGTGCCTCCCAGGCCTGGTCCGCCTTTGCACTGAAGCCCCTGCTCGTGGGAGTGCACGCCTGCCCCGAGATGCCCTCCTCACGCAGTAGCCCTCTCGTCTGCTTCTTGCAGGCCTTGCTGGTTCCCACCCTGCCTGTTTCAACTGGCACAGGCCTGGGCTCATTCCGGTCCGTTTTCTCCACTTTCCTGTTTTCAGTGTGATGAGCAGAAGTTCATCTTGCCCAGCCTAACCTGATCACCCTCCTGGGGCCAGGGGCAGCATCATGGGTACTGCAGCCCCTGCAGAGAGAAGACCTGGCTGCTCGTGTGTGTGTGTGTGTGTGTGTGTGTGTGTGTGTGTGTGTGTTAGCTCCGTCCCATTGCAGCCCCTTCACTTGGGCGCTGAAAGTGCGGGAGGGCATAGGGAAGAACAATACATAAAATTTTTTTCTTTATTGTTGAAAATATTACATATACACCCCTACCCCCCATCGGCCACCAATATAGGTGCTTCTTGGTTTTCTCAGCCTCTAACCCTCCAGCGGAAATCCCACGGCCTCCGTGTGACTGCCCCTACCCCATGCCCTCCTCTGCTGCGGTTGCCTTGCACAGAGAGCCTTCGGCCCTCGGCCCCTTTCCCGCTCCCTGTCTTCTCCCCTGCCTGCTCCTTCTCGGCCACTTTCTTCACTCGCCAGGTGTGTCCTGTCCTTTGTCCCCCTCGGGCTCATGGGTATTTCTCCACCCACACCCTGCATTGCTGTGCAGTTGTGAGGATAGCAGCGGGGTGGCACCACCACCTCGCTTTGTTATAGAACCTATATATGTGATCAGTCCATTCTTCTCAAGTTGCTTTTGCTCAAAATGGGGATTAGGGTGTGTGTTTTATTTATCACAAAGTGAGAGCAGAACCAGGATGTGGAACCAGCCCTAACGCATGGCACTTCTGAGCGCACTTGGGTGGACAGAGGCCCTGGCAGAACTCCAAAGGCTGGGCTCCAGACATCAATTTTTAAGGACGTTTACACCTAGAGTGATTTTCTTGTTGTTGTTAATCTTCACCTGAGGATATTATTTCCATTGATTTTTAAAAATATATATTTTTATTGATTTCAGAGAGGAAGGAAGAGATAGAAACATCAATGACGACAGAGAATCATTGATAGGCTGCCTCCTGCACATCCCCGACTGGGGATCCAACCGCAACCTGGACAAGTGCCCTTGACAGGAATCAGACTGGGGATCATTGGGTCTGTAGGACAATACTCAATCCAAACCAGCAAGGACTCCATTGATTATTTATTTATTTGCTTACTTACTTACTTACTAGAGGCCCGGTGTACAAAATGCATGCAAGGGGGCGGGTGTCCCCTCAGCCCAGCCTGCACCCTCTCCAATCCGGAACTCCTCAGGGGATGTCTGACTGCCGGTTTAGGCCCGATCCTAGAGCCTAAATCAGCAGTCAGACATCTCTCTCACAATCCTGGACTGCTGGCTCCTAGTCACTCAACTGCCTGCCTTTCTGGTCACCCCTACCTGTCCTCCCCCACACACACTGGCCTGATCGCCTCTCACTGCCCCCCCCCTGCCAGCCAGGTTGTCCCCAACTGTCCCCTCCACTGGCCTGGTCACCCCTTACTGTCCCCCTGCCAGCCTGGTCGCCCCCAACTTCCCCCTCCCCCCACCAGCCTAGTCACCCCTCATTGCCTCCCTGCCAGTCTAATTGTCTCCAACTGTCCCCTCTCCTGGCCTGGTCACCCCTCACAGCTCCCCCACTGGCCTTGTCACCCCATAAAGCCTGCTTGTTCAGTTGTTTGGTCTTTCCTCACTAACCCCCTTGCCAGCCTGGTCATAGGCAGCCATCTTCTGAGGGCATGAGGGTTAATTTGCATATTACCTGTTTGTTATATAGGATTTATTTACTTTTGAGAGAGAGAGAAAGGGAGGGTAGAGACAGAGAGAGAAACATCGATGTGAGAAAGACACATTGATTGGTTGCCTCCTGCACATACCCTGACCAGGGCTGGAGATCAAGCATGCAATCCAGGTGTGTCCCCTTGACTGGAATCAAACCAGGAACCCTTCAGTCCTTTGGCCAACATTCTATCCACTAAGCAAAGCAGGGTAGGGCATGTAGTGAATTTTTATGAGTTTATTTGAGCCAAATTGACAAATGCTGAGAAGCAAAATCTCTTTGGATTAAGAATATGCTCCAGAGCCCTAGCTGGGTTGGCTCAGTGGATAGAGATTGGCTGAAGGGTCCCGGGTTCAATTCCAGTCAAGCAACAAGCATTGGTTGCAGGCTCAATCCCTGGCCCTGGTCAATGGGAAAATATCCTCGGGTGAAGATTAACAAATAATAAAGAAAAATAAAGAAATTGCTCTGGAGATTGGCAGTTTTGAGCTTATTTTATACATTAGGCTAAAGGAGGAGCTGTAAAGGGAGACGGGTTACCTGAAATCCATTGGTGGTAGATTAAGGGGGTGGGAGAAAGCAAAGTGGGGAAAATAATTGCTGAGATCGGATAAAGAATAAAACAGAGAGACACACACTTCTACATTGGTGGGTACAGGGTCATTAACATTTACAGCACATGGAGATGGTATTTGGGAAACAAGATAACAGTGAGGGGTTCTGTGGTCTCCTATGCTGGGGTCCCAGCTGTGCCCCGAGGGGCCTGGAAGAGAAGATTACTCTGACATTTCAAAGACATGTTATCCTAGATGCAAAAAGACAGTAAACAGCCTGTGGACTGAAGGGTTCTGAGTTTGATTCCGGTCAAGGGCACATGCCACTGGCCGGCAGGGTGATCAATCGGAGGGCTCCACCATCGTCCCCAAGAGGGAGGCCCAGGCCACCGACAGGCGGAGGAAGGAAGGCCTACTTTTGCACAAATTTTATGTGTCGGGCCTCTAGTAATATATGAGAAGAAATTTTTATAAAACAGTATTACATACCCTTTCTGCCTACGGTGTACTACCTACCGAACACTTTGTATTCTATTCGTTCTATTTTATCTAAAAGGCTGCTGGTCGTGACCTGCTAAATGCATTCCATCCTTCATCTCCGGGCAGGACCGGGTGGTGGAAACACTGCGCTGCCACCCCCCGCAGTGGACCCAGAAGAGGGCGCCCCAGGCTCCCCGGGATTGCTGGGCGGAGGATGCATGCCTCCTGCGATAAAGCAGCAGAACGTGGGCTCCTGTTCGTGGTCTCTGGTCCTGAGGAGCCCTCCCAGCAGTCAGCCTGCGGGCCGGGGCAGAGCGCCGGCGGAGGCATCACCAGCAAGCGGTGGGGGCCGCCCGCGGCCCAGGGCGCATTCCCGCAGGTTGAGTGCTCCTGTGAGAAATTACTCCGAGGACTGTGGGCACGCATTTCCGCGATGCATCTGACTTATTTCCTCTCACCCAGGGCAGCCGGGACGCGCAGGTGCTGGGGGGGTGGGGGGGGGGCCAAGGCCCAAGAAAGACAGCCCGAGGTAGCCTGCAAGACCAAGAGCACGGAGCGAGCCACGCCCATTTCCGCCGCGGACGGCACGGCGCGGCTCCTCCCCTGAAGGCGAGCCCCTCTTTCCCCGGGCACCTGTCTCCCCGCACTAGCGGGGTGGATGGGATGTCCCAAGGGACGCCAGCCAGGCCCCCTCCAGGGCTCCGGCCTTCCCCTCGCGTCCCACAGCTTACCAGTTACATAATATTTATCCGTTTCCGGTGGCACAAAACTAGGACAACCAACGCGCTGGGTGACAGAATCGGGGTCCAAAAATAACCCAGCAACCTGGCAGGCGGGCAGAAGCAAGATGGGGGACGGCAGAGCTGCACCCCCCGAGGTCTGAAACACGTCTAAGCTAAGTCCGGGTCACACACAGCAGCACTGCGGGGCTGGGGCTTCCCTGGGCGCTGGCAGGCCCGCCGCCTGGAAAACAGCCTCGCGAAGTGCCATATTGACACATTTCAAACCTCCCGAGGAGAACAATGTGTTGGATTTGCTGCATCGAAATCCAGGAATTCTATTCAGCAAAGAGCACCATAGAGGTACTGACTGGATGGGTATCAGACTAGGAAAAGGCATTAAGTAAAGTGAACACAGAATTACTGGCTAGAGTTTTCAGGAACACCTGCAAGTCAGAGAGAGAAGCAGGGCCCCCGGAAGAGGGCCCCGGGGCGCATAGGCATTTCCCCGGGGAGCCAACTGGATCCGCTACCCAGTAAGAAGAGACACCACGTTAACCAAAGAAATGCAATTAACACAACACGACTTCTCTTCCTGGCAAAAGCAGGACACGCCCTCCAGCAACCCTCCTGCTGAAATCCTGGAAATAGCAGGGTGGCGCATCCTCTGCATTGCTCCGCAGGTCACTGGACCTTTGCTCGAAGAGGCGGGGGAACTCCTGTCCATGGTCCCTGCAGGTGGCTAGGACTCCATCACAGCCAGGGCCTGCCCCAGGCGGAGGGGAAGCCTACCAGGAGACCCCTTCCCCTTAGTAAACCTGGGGGAGAGTGAAACAGAAGTGGACCAGCCTGCCAGCATTGCAACCTGCCTCGATTTGCCTGGGGGACTCAGGGATTCCCAAGCTTTGACTTTGGGTCGCCCAGCCTGGCAATGCCCTGGCTCCCGGGAGAGGCCCACACAAATTCTCTGTGGGGGAAATTACTGCCAACCTGGCCCTCAAATTATTCCTATAAATAATTATTTTAATCCTCACCGGACATCATGCTTAGAGAGAGGAAAGGAGAAAGAGAGAGACGAGCGATGTGATAGAGAAATCGATTGGCTTTCTTCTGTATGAACCAGGACTGAACCTAAAACCCAGGCATGTGCTCTGACTGGAATCAAACCCAAAATCTTTCAGCACACGCTCAACCAACTCAGCCACACTGGCCAGAATAATTGTTCGAGTATAATGACCAGCATATATAACTCGGGATAAGGAAATTGGGCTCCAGCCTGCTGCCTCAGAAGCCTGATATCAGTGGCTCCCAGACTCCAAATCAGACACATGGGGGCAGTGGTGGCAGAGGGTGGTCATCAGCAGCTGTGTGCCCCAGCAACCAGGGGTCCTGGAGTAGGTGACAGTGTGGGTGCCACAAGGATGCTGACGTTCTCCCTGGCAGATATGGTCAGGTTTTGTGGTAATATTCTAACTTTTTTAAAAATGTGCTTGAAGAAGGGCCATTGTTTCTAATTTGCATTAAGGTGTCCTATGGCCTAGGGGCGACCCCATCTAAAGACTTTAGATATTGGAGCTATCTAATACAGATTATAAAATAAGTTCACTATTTTAAAGAAATAGGTTGAGCCCAACCGGCATGGCTCAGTGGTTGAGTGTCGACCTATGAACCAGCAGGTCATAGTCAATTCCTGGTCAAAGCATATGCCCAGTGGGGGGCGTGCAGGAGGCAGCCAATCAATGATTCTCTCTCATTGATGTTTCTCTCTCTCTCTCTCTCTCTCTCTCTCTCTCTCTCTCTCTCTCTCCCTCTTTCACACCCCTCTCCCTCCTTCTCTGCAGTCAATAAAAATATATATTTTAAAGAGATAAATAGGTTGAATATATCTGCAGGAAATAGGAAACTAGAAAAAGTGGTATGACAGATTTTTAAAAGAATCAAATTGAACTTCTAGAAATGATAAATGCAGGACACACCCTCCTGCAGCCTTCTGTGGGCAAAGGTTGTGGGAGAGCCCTCTCCCTTCCTAGGCTCCTGTGACCTGCGGAGCAATGCTGTCCACCCTGTCAGTTCCTCACAGAGGATGCTGACATGCCCCCCCCCCCTGCTATTTTCAGGGTTTCAGTAGGAGGGTTGCTGGAGGGTGTGTCCTGCTATTGCCAGGAAGAAGAGTCATGTTGTGTTAATTTCTTTAGTTAGCGGTGGATCTCATCGTCTCTTCTTACTGAAATAAAAGACTCATGTCAGTGAGATAAACACTTAAAGAGACAATAGATGGAAAATATTCAACATTGGCTGTGTCCGGGAGCTGGGATCCTCCGGCAAAGCTTGTGGGTAGGTATGGAGTCTGACCCTTTGGAGAGGCACCTGTAGTGCGTTGTGCAATCAGCACCTAAGAGCCCTGACCCTGGGTCCTGACCTTTGCCCAGGCCCCTGCAGAGAGTAGCATGAGGGCCTTCATCCCAGCCTTGCATACTAGATGTTAAGACACACTAGAGTCCCAGTGCATGGATTCATGCACAGGTGGGGTCCTGCCAGCCTGCCCCAATGGGGACTGATTGGCGGGGGGGAGGGGACATAGCCAGTTGGCCGGCCGGCACCACCCCTGATCAGTTGGGGGGCCAATCAGAAATAGGGTTGGTCAAGGGGAGGGGCCAAGGGTGTTTGGCCAAGTGGCCCTGCACCCAATCTGGCCAGAGCTGGCCAGGGGGAGGGACCACCCTCCCCCATGGGGAAGGTTGACCGGCTGCAGTATGGTCATAACAACCAGTGGTTCAGGTTGTTTCAGTGTTCCAGTTGCTTGGCTTTTATATATATAGACTAGAGGCCCACCACGCAAAAACGAATGAGACCCAAACCTGGCATGCCATGGGACCCAGCGTCAAGTCCCCACCCATCTGCTCGTGCCTCGCCTCGCATGCATCCCTGCCCACCTTGAAGACAGTTGTGGATGGAGATAAGAATAGTTTCCTGCCCTAACCTTTCCTTCTCAGAAGCACTTAGATTGACCTTTGTTGGAAGATGAGAATTGAACAGAACAACACTTACTTATTCCCATGAAGAAATCATATGACATTTACCAGGTGCCTTTTGGTGTTTGGTTGTGACAGCATGATGGCATGATAGCCATGGGGTTTTATAATAGAGATATGGAGCCTGGCATGGCTCAGTAGTTGAGTGTTGACCTATGAACCAGAAGGTCACGGTTCTATTCCTGGTCAGAGCATGTGCTGGGGTTGCAGGCTTGATCCCTGGGGTGGGAGTGGGGGTGTTCTTTCTCATTATTAATGTTTTTATCTCCCTCTCCCTTCCTCTCTGATATTCATATAAAGACACATATGGAAAGAATGATTTCATTTGGAAGAATTCACTCTGTACCCTGTGGCAACTGAAAAAGGAAGAAAGCTTCTCTAAGGGGTTCTAACTGAACAGGAAGCCAACGTGATTTTTTATGTTGAGATGATTATGAATATTAACTTTAATATTTTATTTGTATGGCTATCATGGTATGAAAATCACTTAGCTAGTTTTGTTAAAGTCAATATACACTCGTAATAGAAGAAATAATCCACTCCCTATGTAACTTTCTGAATAAACTTGCTCTTATAATTTGAAGGGGAAAAAAGAAATAATTCAGAGTATGTAATTTAGCTGTTTTAGAAAAGTAAAATGCTTTTATACTGTCAGTATGTTTTTTGTGACGGCGTTTGGTCTCCTCAAGACTGACAAAAATAAACTCACGGCCAAAGTGCAAAACTGGGAGAAACCAAGATGGCGGCATATGTGAACACCTAAATTGCTGCCTCACACAACAATTTCAAAACTACAACTAAAAGCCAGAACGGACATCATCCAGAACCACAGGAAAGTTGGCTGAGTGGAAATTCTACAACTAGAAGAAAAGAGAGGGGCTCACGGAGAGTCAGAGGAGCTGCAAAAAGCTGAGGTACAGAGACGTGTGAATGGAGAGAGTGGGCACCAGAGTGCCTGGCTTCCTCTGGCGGGAGGGAGATGGATTTGCACTGAACCCCTTATCCTATGGCACTGAACCCCAGTTCCAGGCGAGACACATATGGGGGGAGTCTAGACTGTGAAAAGGGAGGATTGCACGGAAATTTAGGGGAGCCAACAAAGGGCAGAGGCCTGGGGGCACGCACACAGAAGATAGACTGCTGACTGTGCCATTGGCTTTCTCTAGTGAACAGGAGACAGAGCCTCCCAACTCTGCAACTTCTAACTGCACTGAACCCCAGTTTCGGGCAAGACCCTAGAGACCCAGACTCATACGGGTCCTTCAATGCAGGGGAGCCGGAAAGGCAGAGGTCTAGAGGCACGTGTGCATGTGGGCACAGAGAGACTGCAACAATTACCAAGAGACACTTGAGACACAGGGGCCACACAGGGCGGGGCTGACTGGAAGCCAAGGCCATCTGCTCAACATTCCCATCCAAACTCAACAGAGAGGCTTTTGCAGTTTTGCAAGTCTTGTATCATAAGGCTGATTTCAACACAGAAGTTCTCCTGGTATAGTGAAAATGTGGAGACAAAGGAACAGACCACAAACAAAAAAATTGAGGAAAACAAATGACTAGATATAGAGTTCAAAACAATGGTTATAACGTTTTTCAAGAATTTCCTAGAAAAGATGGATAAATTTAGCGAGACCCAATAGGAGATGAAAAATGATCAACTAGAAATTAAACATATACTGACTGATATAAAAAATATTATACAGATACTTAACAGTAAACTAGAGGAATGCAAGAACCAAGTCAAAAATTTGAAATACAAAGAAGCAGAAAACACTCCACTGGAAAAGAAAAAATAATCCAAAAATGTAAAGATAGTGTAAGGAGCCTCTGGGACAACTTCAAGCATACCAACATCAGAGTTATAGGGGTGCCAGAAGAAGAGAGAGAGCAAGATACTGAAAACCTATTTGGAGAAATAATGACTGAAAACTTCCCACACCTAGTGAAAGAAATAGACTTACAAGTCCAGGAAGCACACAGAACCCCAAACTAAAGAAATCCAAAGAGGACCACACTAAGACACATCATAATTAAAATATCAAGAGCAACAGACAAAGAGAGAATATTAAAAGCAGCAAGAGAAAAACAATTAATTACCTACAAGGGAGCACCCATTCGATTGTCAGCTGATTTCTCAACAGAAACTATGCAGGCCAGACGGGAGTGGCAAGAAATATTCAAAGTGATGAGTAGCAAGAACCTAAAACCAAGATTATTCTACCAGCAAAGCTATCATTCAGAATTGAAGGGCAGATAAAGAGCTTCACAGGTAAGAAAAAACTAAAGGAGTTCATCAACACCAAACCAGTATTATATGAAATGCTGAAGGTACTCTTTAAGAAGATGAAGAAGTAAAAGGTAAAGATAAAAATTAGGAACAACAAATACATATCTATCAACAAGTGAATCTAAATATCAAGTGAATTAAAAATCTGATGAACAGAATAAACTGGTGAATGTAATAGAATCAGGAGCTTAGAAAGAGAGTAGACTGACAATTCTCAGGGGGAAAGGGGGCAGGAGCAGGGAGGGAGAGACTGGACAGAAATCATACACCTATGGATGAGGACAATGTTGGGGGGAGGTAAGGGTAGAGGGAGGGGTGGGAGCTGGGTGGAGGGGAGCTATGGGGGGGGAGAGAAACAAATGTAATAAATTTAACAATAAAGATTTGTTAAATAAAAAAATAAAGAGAGGAATCCAAGATGGCGGCATAGGTAAACACCTACACTGCTGCCTCGCACAACAATTTCAAAACTACAACTAAAAGACAGAACGGACATCATCCAGAACCACAGGAAAGCTGGCTGAGTGGAAGTTCTACAGCTAGAAGGAAAGAGAGGGGCTCACAGAGACCCAGAGGAGCTGCAAAAAGCTGAGGTACGGAGACGCGCGCTGAGAGAGCGGGTGCCGGAGTACCGGGCTGGCTTTCTCTGGCGGGAGGGAAACGGAGACTCCCAACGGCATTGAACCCCTTATCCTCCGACACTAAACCCCAGATCCAGCCGAAACTCATACAGGGGGAGTTTGGACTATGAAAAGGGAGAGGTGCACGGAAATTTAAGGGAGTCGCAGAAGATCAGGTCCGGTCTCGCACGCGCACGGTGCTGCGCAGAGGACAGACTGCTGATTGTGCCGCTGGCTTTCGCGACTGGGCGGGAGACAGACCCTCCCAACTGTGCCACTTCTGAGTCCACTGGGCCCCTGTTTCGGGCAAAACCCTGGGGACCTAGACTCATGTGGTCCTGGTGCGCAGAGGAGCTGGAAAGGCAGCGGTTAGAGGCACCACGGGCTGGCGCACAAGGACTGCTCCAGCCATTACCCAGTCACGTGAGACTCAGGGGCTGTGGAGGGCGGGGCCGACTAGAAGGCAAGGTGGTCCTTTAAGCCCTGAGACTCCACCCATCCCAAGCTCAACAGAGGCTTCTGCGGCTTTGCATCTGCTATCATAAGGCTGAATCCAACACAGAAGTTTCCCCGGCATAGGGAAAATGCCGAGACAAGGGAAGGGATCACAAACAAAAGAAATGGAGGAAAAAAAACAACTGGATATAGAGTTCAAAACCACGCTTATAAGGTTTTTCAAGAATATGCTAGAAAAGTTGGATAAATTTAGTGAGACCCAAGAGGAGATGAAAAAGGACCAAATAGAAATTAAACATACACTGACTGAAATAAAAAATATTATACAGAGTCCTAACAGCAGACTAGAGAAAGGCAAGAATCAAGTAAAAAATTTGAAATATAAAGAAGCAGACAACATTCAACTGGAAAAGCAAGAAGAGAAAAGAATCCAAAAGTGTCTACATAATGTAAGGAGACTCTGGGACAGCTTTAAGCGTACCAACATCAGAATTGTGGGGGTGCCAGAAGAAGAGAGAGAGCAAGATACTGAAAACCTATTTAAAGAAATAATGACTGAAAACTTCCCACATCTGGTAAAAGAAATAGACTTACAAGTCCAGGAAGCACACAGAACCCCATATAAAAGGAATCCAAAGAGGACCACACCAAGACACATCATAATTAAAATACCAAGAGCAAAAGAGAAAGAGAGAATATTAAAAGCAGCAAGAGAAAAACAGTTTATTACCTACAAGGGAGCACCCATACGACTGTCAGCTGATTTCTCAACAGAAACGATGCAGGCCAGACGGGAGTGGCAAGAAATATTCAAAGTGATGAATAGCAAGAACCTACAACCAAGAATAATCTATCCAGCAAAGCTAACATTCAGAATTGAAGGGCAGATAAAGAGCTTCACAGATAAGAAAAAGCTAAAGGAGTTCATCAACTCCAAACTAGTATTATATGAAATGCTGAAAGGTACTCTTTTAGAAGAGGAAGAAGAAAAAGGTAAAAGCCAAAAAATTATGAATAACAAATACATATCTATCAACAAGTGAATCTAAAAATTAAGTGAATTAAAAATTTGATCAACAGAATAAACTGGTGAATATAATAGAATCAGGAGCACAGAAAGGGAGTGGACTGATAATTCTCAGGGGAGAAGGGGTGAGGGGTGTACAGGGAGAGACTGGACAAAAATCATACACCTATGGATGAGATCAATGGGAGGGAGCTAAGGGCAGAGAGAGGGGTGCGAGCTGGGTGGAGGGATGCTATGGAGGGGAAAAAAGAGAAACAAATGTAATAATCTGAATAATAAAGATTTAATTTTAAAAAAGTAAAAGAAAAAGAAAAAGAAACAAAGTGCAAAATTGACCAATTAGTTAGAGTTACTTTCCCAGTGACTCCAAGTATTTGTATTGTTTATTTTTGCTAAATACATGAAAAAAAATCATCTTTCTATATTTCTGGTTAATGATTAATGTTAATTATTTTGTTTAAGTATTTAATGCTATTTTAAATCTATATAATAAAATTTAGCCTAGAGAGAAATCTGAAATGTGAAGCTCATGTATTAAATTTATATCAAATGACAAGCATTAACTTTTAGCTGAATGTTGATTAAGTCAAGAGACCCAGACTGATACTTTAAATAAACTCATACTACATGTTGTTTGTTTTTTAAGTAAATATGTAATTATATTTTATTGTCAAGAGAAAATGACAGCTTTATTTAGAATATTTCAGTACAAAATATGAAAAATGATATACCTATGACTGTTAAGAAAAAGTTAGTTGTTCTGAGAATACTAAGGCACTGAATTTAATTATCCTTTAAGATATTAAATAACTGCCCTAGTCAGGTAGCTTAGTTGGTTAGAATTTCATCCCTAAAAGCCAAGGTTGTGGGTTTGATCCCCGATCAGGGCACATACAAGAAGCAACCAGTGGCCTGGCTGGTGTGCTCAGTGGTTGGAATATCAGACCTGGCACTGAAGGGTTCAATTCCTGCTCAAGGTCATGTACATGGATTGCAGGTTTCATCCCTTCCCAGGTCCAGGCAAGTGCAGGAGGTAACCAATCAATCTCTCTCTCTCTCTCTCTCTCTCTCTCTCTCTCTCTCTCTCTCTCGTAAATGTTTTTCTCTTTCCCCCTCCTTCCCTCTATTATCCCTTCTGCTCTAAAAGTCAATGGAAAAATATCCTTGGATGATGATTAACAGCAACAAAAACAAACAACCAATGAATGCATAAATAAGTGGAACAACAGCCTGGTCCACATGGCTCAGTGGTTGAGCTTTGACCTATGAACCAGGAGGTCAGGGTTCAATTCTTGGTCAAGGCACATGCCTGGGTTGTGGGCTGGATTCCCAGTATGGGGCATGCAGGAGGCAGCTGATCAATGATTCTCTCTCATCATTGATATTTCTATCTCTCTCTCCCTCTTAGTTCCTCTCTGAAATCAATAAAAATATATTTAAAAAATAAGTGGAACAACAAATCTTTATCAAGCCAATTAAAATATATAAATATGTTTTTATTGATTTTAGAGAGAGAGGAAGGGAGAGGAGTAGAGAGATAGGAAGATCAATGAGAGAGAAATATTGATTGGCTGCCTCCTGCAGGACTCCCTACTAAAGTTCAAGCCCACAATTGGGGCATGTGCCCTGACTGAGAATCGAACCAGTGATCTCTTGGGTCATGGGTCAATGCTCAACCACTGAGCCATACCAGCCAGGTCTCTCTCAAACCAATTAAAAATATTTTTAAGATAGACAATATCTAAATTTTATGCCTTTAATACTCAGATGTCCATAGCTATCTTCTTAAGAAATATTTTTTAATAACATGATTTAATCTTATTATTTTCCCCCCTCTGGAAGACAGAGTTTTAAGCATCAAGTTTATAATATATCCTAATGAAAATACTATGATAACACTTAGGTTCAAAAGTACTTATCACTAGCAAAAGGGCTTATATACACTCGGCTGTTTGTACTTGTAGGCACATTTTGTTTCATCAACCACAATCAGGCATATCGAAGCATGGAAAAGCCATCATGTTATCTAAAATTTGATACAAAAGCTTAGGATCATGTTACCACTGGATAATTACATAAAAAATATAAAAAGTTCTATAAGACTATTGAGAGGTTAGAGTTCCAGGTTCATAATACATTTTAAACCATATTCCCAAAATTTACCTTTAGTGTGCACACAAAAAGGTTCATCTTGGGATACAATGCAATGGACCAATGATGTGGATGAGTTAGGCACGGACATTGCTCTGATCTGTAGCTCTCGGCAGAGGCACAATAAGTGGGCGGCAGGAGAAGTGATCTAGAGTCACCTTAAAACTTAACAGTAGTGGATACCCACTCTGGATTATGTATTGACCTCATCCTGAAAAGTATTTTTCCACAAACGGCAGGAACATGCCATTTGCCAGGTACAGAGTAAATGATACAGCGAATGGAAACAGCAAGAACTTCCAACATTTTAGTAACCATTGCTTGGGACCTCTGTGATCGAGAACCCTTGTTTTATGTAAAATGGAGTTCTTCAGATTCCCACGGATTGCACATATGTCTGATTCTGCTATATCTTTTTTGTTTGTTCATTTGTTCTGGTATATCTGAAAGTAGCTTTTTAAAAAAATTACCTTGGAGAGAAACCAAGATGGCAACATAAGTGAACACCTAAGCTGCTGCCTCGCACAACAATTTCAAAACTACAACTAAAAGACAGAAAGAACAACATCCAGAACCACAGGAAAGCTGGCTGAGTGAAAATTCTACAATTAGAAGTAAAGAGAGGAGCACACAGAGACTCAGAGGAGCTGTAAAAAGCTGAGGTACGGAGACATGCTCATGAAGAGAATGGGCGGGGGAGGGTCTGGCTGGCTTCCTCTAGCAGCTGGAGGGAGACGGAAAATCCCAACTGCACTGAACCTCAGCTCCAGGTGAAACTCATAGGGGGAGTCTGGACTGTTGTGAAAAGGAAGGAGTGCACAAAAACTTAGGGGATCCGAGAAAGACAGAGTCTGGGGGCGTGCGAAAGTTCCCACGAAAGGGCACACACAGAGCGCTGACTGCTGATTGTGCCTGGCTTCCTCTAGTGCAGTGGTTCTCAACCTGTGGGTCGCGACCCCTTTAGAGGTCGAACGACCATTTCACAGGGGTCGCCTAAGACCATCGGAAAATGCAGATATTTACATCACGATGCATAACAGTAGCAAAATTTCATGGTTGGGGGTCACCACCACATGAGGAACTGTATGCAAGGGTCAAAGCCTTAGGAAGGTTGAGAACCACTGCTCTAGTGGGAGGAAAACAGAACCTCACAACAGCACTGAAATCCAGGTCCAACTGCACTGAACCCCAGTTTCGGGCGAGACCCTGGGGACCCAGACTCATACGGGTCCCTAGAGCACACAGAAACTTAGGGTAACTGAAAGGCAGAGTTCCAGAAGTTCATGCTTGCGTGTGCATGAAAGGCAGCGGCCTGGAGGCAAGCCCGCATGCACAGACACAGCTGATCCTCACAACCAATTGGCTTGGAGGTCAATCCCCCTCAGTGATACCAACAGCAATCAAGAATTGACTACAACAAGACTGTCCACTACCCACACCCGCCCCCCCTGGGGTGTGTATGTATACACAGTTCACAAAGGGGTGTACCAAGAGTGTCCACCTCAGGTAACTGGGGAGGCAGAACTACTGGGCCACATAGGAGAGCTAGTACACAAAGCTACTCTACCAACTCAGGGAAGCAGCAAAATATGCAGAGACTAAAGAACAGATCACAAACGAAAGAAATGGAGGAAAACAAATGACTGGATATAGAATTCAAAACCACGGATATAAGGTTTTTTAAGAATTTCCTAGAAAAAATGGATAAATTTAGTGAGACCCAAGAGGAGATGAAAAAGAACCACTAGAAATTAAACATACACTGACTGAAATAAAAAATATTATACAGAAACCTAACAGCAGAATAGGATCGTAAGAATCAAGTCAAAGATTTGAAATACAAAGAAGCAAAAAACACTCTACTGGCCGGTTTGGCTCAGTAGATAGAGCATCAGCCTGTGGACTGAGGAATCCCAGGTTCGATTCCAGTCAGGGGCATGTATCTTGGTTGTGGGCATATCCCCGGTGGGCAGCGTGCAGGAGGCAGCTGATCGATGTTTCTCTCTTCATTAATGTTTCTAACTCTCTAGCCCTCTCTCTTCCTCTCTGTAAAATATCAATAAAATGTATTTTTTAAAAAGGAAACAAACAAAAAAAACACACAAAACACTCCACTTGAAAAGCAAAAAGAAAAAAGAATTTAAAAATGTGAGGATAGTGTAAGGAGCCTCTGGGACAACTTCAAGCATACCAATATCAGAATTATGTGGGTGCCAGAAGAAGAGAGACAATAAGATACTGAAAACCTATTTGGAGAAATAATGACTGAAAACTTCCCCCACCTGGTGAAAGAAATAGACTTACAAGTCCAGGAAGCACACAGAACCCCATATAAAAGGAATCCAAAGAGGACCACACCTAGACACATCATAATTAAAATACCAAGAGCAAAAGACAGAAAGAATATTAAAAGCAGCAAGAGAAAAACAGTTAATTACCTATAGAAAAGTACCCATTCAACTGACAGCTGATTTCTCAACAAAAACTATGCAGGCCAGACGAGAGTGGCAAGAAATATTCAACGTGATGAATAGCAAGAACCTACAACCACGATTACTGTACCCAACAAAGCTATCATTCAGAATTGATGGGCAGATAAAGAGCTTCACAGATAAGAAAAAGCTAAAGGAGTTCATCAACACCAAACTAGTATTATATGAAATACTGAAAGGTATTCTTTAAGAAAAGGAAGAAGAAAACGGTAAAGGTAAAAATTATGAACAACAAATACATATCGATCAACAAGTGAATCTGAAAATCAAGTGAATTGAAAATCTGATGAACAGAATAAACTGGTGAATGTAATAGAATCAGGAGCACAGAAAGGGAGTGGACTGACAATTCTCAGGGGGAAAGAGGTGAGGGGGGTGCAGGGAGAGACTGGACAAAAATCATACACCTATGGATGAGGACAATTCGGGGCAGGGAGTTAAGGGCAGAGAGTAGGGTGGGAATCAGGTGTGGGGGAACATATGGGGGGAAGAGGAACAATTGTAATAATCTGAACAATAAAAATTTATTAAAATAAAAATAATTACCTTTGCCAAGACCGGTTTGGCTCAGTGGATAGAGCGTCGGCTTGCGGACTGAAAGGTCCCAGGTTCAGTTCTGGTTGGGGCATGTACCTTGCTTGCGGGCACATCTCCACTGTGGGGTGTGCAGGAGGAGGCTGATCGTTGTATCTCTCTCATCCATGTTTCTGACTTTCTATCTCTCTCCCTTCCTCTCTGTAAAAATCAATAAAATATATTTTAAACAAATAATAATTACTTTATTGTTGAAAGTATTATAGATATTCCCCCTCTTTTCCCTCACTCACCCCTTCACCCCGTCCCCCTTCTAGGCCTTCACTGAATTATTATCTTTATATATGCATGTAAGTTCTTTGGTTAGTCTTTTTCCATCCCTCATCTCCCTTTCCCTCAGAGATTTGTCAGTCTGTTGCATGCTTATATCTCTGAATGTATTTTGTTTGTCAGTTTATTTTGTTACTTTGATTCCACATATGAGTGAGATCATGGGATACTTGTCTTTCTCTGATGACTTATTTCACTTACCATGATACTCTCTAGGTCCCTCCATGCTTTCTCAAAGGGTAAGGGATTCTTTTTTACTGCTGCATAGTATTCCATGGTGTAAATGTACCATAGCTCTTTACCACTCATCTACTGATGGGCACTTGTGCTGTTTCCAGACCTTGGCTACTGTAAATTGTGCTGCTATGAACATAGGAGTGCATACATTCTTTCTGATTGGTATTTCAGGATTCTTAGGATATGCAGAAGTAGCTTTCTCTTTAGAGAAATAGATTATTTCTTCTTTCAAAAGTCTACTCTTCTCTTCCAGTTTCATTCTCTCTTCCTGGTGAACCCTCCTACAGTACTCAGATTCGGCCTGCAGCTCTCTCCTGGCTTTTTGCAGATGGCTGCTTTCTCTCTTGATTTACTGAACAAACATGCTTCCTTTCTTCCTTCCTCGGATGTTCCCATAAAATTGGTGTCCTTGGCTTGGTAGGTCTCCAAGCCTGGGCAGCATATTCTCTGGGCCGACATCAGGGAAGCCCGTATCCCCCAGTTTGCAACACCTGCCCAGTTCATTGCGCTGATGTGCGCCTGTTCACACAGATCCTCCGTGTTGGTACCACTGAGCATTTTCTTTCAAAGTTGCAGTGATTTTCATTTTCCACTTGTGCAACACCCAGGTACTGGCTGGCTTTGGCCATCTTATTTCAAACTTTCACCTTATCTTACTTCCCACCACAGCAAGTGGAGAGCAATGACTTTAGCAATAGTTTCATCCTCTGCTGGGAATGGGCATTTGTAGACACCAGTGAGGGCCAGTTCACTCCTGAGCTTGCTCTGAAACTTCTGTAGTTCAGTTTTAGAAACTGCACCTGCTTTACCCTGGCTGGTTTGGCTCAGTGGACAGAGCGTCAGCCTACAGACTGAAGGGTCTCAGGTTCGATTCTGGTGAAGGGCACATGCCCAGATTGCAGGCTAGATCCCCAGTAGGGGCGTACAGGAGGCAGCCAATCAATGATTCTCTCTGGGTGGGGGAGGGCAGACATGTGTTAGGATATCTCATTTATTCACCATGTCTCTTCCTCTCTTTTACACCTTTTTCATCTCTTTATCTTTCTGTGCTACATTTTTATATTTATATTTATATCAGCTTGGCTGCTATGGCTCAGTGATTGAGTGTCAACCCATGAACCAGGATGTCATGGTTCAATTCCTGGTCAGGGCACATGCCTGGGTTGTGGTCTTCATCTCCACAACATGGCCAGACATAGGTAAAGAAATGAAAATGTTTTTAAAAATACACACACAGAGAAAAAAATATACTAATCAACACTGGTTTTTCTTTTTTTAAAATATTTTTATTGGTTTCAGAGAGGAAGGGAAAGGGAGAGATAGAAACATCAATAATGAGATAGCATGCCTCCTGCATGCCCCCTACTGGGAATTGATCCCCCAATCCTGGCATGTGCTCTGAACAGGAATCGAACTGTTGACCTCCAGGATCATGGATTGATGCTCAACCACGAAGCTGCGCTGGCCAGGCAGCACTGGTTTTTCAATTCCAGCCTCCCCAACACAGAGAATATGAAAACAAAAGCTTTGCTGAATGAATCTGTTGACCAGGTAAACTGTCATAATTAACATGGCCAGACATAGGTAAAGAAGAAATGTTTTCTCTGTTCATCATCAGGTACTTGTTAGGAAATACAAGATTTTGTTTCCATGTGAGACCAAAGAGCCCAAATCATACAAGCCAGAAACTGTGGAGACATATCTGGTCTGACTGCAAAGCTGCTGTTCCTTCTACAGCCCCAGGTTGTAAACTAAATACAGGTTCACTGCGGTCATAGGTGTGTGTGGGAGGGGGTGGAGGGGCTGAGGGCCACTGGAGTGGCCGAAGGCCTCAGCACCTGACAGAGAGGGCCTGGTGTTCAGGGAGAAGGCCAGGGCTCCCACTCAGACCATATGTTTTAAACAGTGTGTTGAATCTACCTTATTAATAGTACATCTCCTAGCGCAGCAGGAGTGACTCAGTTGGTTGAGCATTGTCCTGTGCATCAGAAGTTGCCAGTTCGGGGCGGAGAATCCAAGATGGCAGCATAGGTAAACACCTACACTGCTGCTTCACACAACAATTTCAAAACTACAACTAAAAGACAGAACGGGCATCATCCAGAACCACACGAAAGCTGGCTGAGTGGAAATTCTACAACTAGAAGGAAAGAGAGGGGCTCACAGAGACCCAGAGGAGCTATAAAAAGCTGAGGTACGGAGACACGCGCATGGAGAGAGCGAGAGATGGCGAACCTGGTGGGCTTTCTCTGGCGGGAGGGAGACAGAGACTCTCAAAGGCATTGAACTCCTTATCCTACGACACTAAACCCCAGATCCAGCTGAAACTCATACGGGGGGAGTTTGGACTGTGAAAAGGGAGAAGTGCACAGAGATTTATGGGAGTTGCAAGAGATCAGAAGTCTGGTGACGCGCACGGCATTGTGCGCAGAGGACCAGCTGCTGATTGTGCCGCTTGCTTTCGTGAGTGGGCTGGAGACAGACCCTCCCAACTGCACCACTTCTAACTTCACTAAACCCCAGTTTCTGGCGAAACCCAGGGGACCCAGACTCATATGGTCCCGGAGCACAGGGGAGCCGGAAAGGCAGCAGTCTAGAGGCACTGCAAGAGTGTGCACGCACAAGGGACTGTTTCAGCGATTACCCAGTCACGTGAGACTCGGGGCCGTGGAGGGTGGGGCCAACTGGAAGGCAAGGTGGTCCCTTAAGTCCTGAGACTCCACCCATCCCAAGCTCAATAGAGAGGCTTCTGCAGTTTTGCAAGTCTGGTATCATAAGGCTGAATCCAACACAGAAGTTCTCCCGGCATAGTGAAAATGCCTACTCAAGGGAAGGGATCACAAACAAAAGAAATGGAGGAAAACAAATGACTGGATATAGAGTTCAAAACCACACTTACAAGATTTTTCAAGAATATCATAGAAAAGATGGATAAATTTAGCAAGACCCAAGAGGAGATGAAAAAGAACCAACTAGAGATGGGAAAGAACCAACTAAAATTTAAACATACACTGACTGAATTAAAAAATATTGTACAGAGACCTAACAGCAGACTAGAGGAAGACAAGAATCAAGTCAAAAATTCGAAATATAAAGAATCAGAAAACACTCAACTGGAAAAGCAAAAAGAGAAAAGAATCCAAAAATGTGAAGATAATGTAAGGAACCTCTGGGACAGCTTCAAGCATACCAACATCAGAATTATGAGGGTGCCAGAAGAAGTGAGAGAGCAAGATACTGAAAACCTATTTAAAGAAATAATGACTGAAAACTTCCCACATCTGGTGAAAGAAATAGACTTACAAGTCCAGGAAGCACATAGAACCCCATATAAAAGGAATCCAAAGAATACTACACCGAGACACATCATAATTAAAATACCAAGAGCAAAAGACAAAGAGAGAATATTAAAAGCAGCAAGAGAAAAACAGTTCATTACCTACAAGGAGCACCCATATGACTGTCAGCTGATTTCTCAACCGATACGCCGAAGGCCAGAGGGGAGTGGCAAGAAATATTCAACGTGATGAATAGCAAGATCCTACAACCAAGAATACTCTGACCAGCAAAGTTATCATTCAGAATTGAAGGGCAGATAAAGAGCTTCACAGATAAGAAAAAGCTAAAGGAATTCATTAACTCCAAACCAGTATTATATGAAATGCTGAAAGGTACTCTTTTAGAAGAGGAAGAAGAAAAAGGTAAAAGATAAAAAATTATGAACAACAAATACGTATCTATCAACAAGTGAATCTGAAAATTAAGGGAATTAAAAATTTGATCAACAGAATAAACTGGTGAATATAATAGAATCAGGAGCACAGAAAGGGAGTGGACTGATAATTTTCAGGGGGAAAGGGGTGAGGGGTGTACACGGAGAGACTGGACAAAAATCATACACTTATGGATGAGATCAATGGGAGGGAGGTAAGGGTAGAGGGAAGGGTGGGAGCCGGGTAGAGGGGAGATATGGAGGGGAAAAAAGAGAAACAAATGTAATAATATGAATAATAAAGATTCGATAAAAGTTGCCAGTTCGATTCTCAGTCTAAGCATGTGCCTGGGTGACTGGTTCAGTCCCCCATTGGGGCCCACACAGAAGGCAACCAACCGATCAATGTTTCTCTCTCACATCAACATTTCTCTCACATCAATCTCTCTCTCTCTCTCCCCCTCCCACTTCCTCTCTCTCTAAGCATGTCCTTAGGTGAGGATTAAAAAAAAAAAAAAACAGATCTAACTCCAAACGTGAGGTGTAATTTATGCTGATGCTATTTAACACAGTTGGCAATTGCTGAACACCCTGGCGGGTCGGAATCTCATCCTTGGGAGCCCACTGCAGCCCAGGCCCTAGCATTCTGCACCTCCTAGCAGCCTGCCTACACCTGAGTCACAGGCCTTACTGAAACATCTTGCCACCAATCGGCCCTAATGTTTTCGGTTTGTTGAGTAAAATTGATGGTGTTAAAGCTACAGGCACAAGTGCCTCATTAAGGACTGGAATTTACACTGGTTTGCTGTGTTGCATTTGGAACGCTCAGCTCAGATACATTTTTATTGGATTCTGGGAACTCCAGAGGTTTCTCATAAGTAAGCTTCCTGTTAATTGCCTTTTTTTTTGTACACAAACAAAATCCTAATTGGAAAAATGAAAGAAAATGAAAAACTAAAATGTCTCTACTTAAAATGCAATTCTTTTGTACTTTTATGCATTCTTTTTTTCCTTTATTGTTAATTATTTAACACATTCTTATGATCCATTAGGGTAACTGGCCTAAATTAAAACAGAAACTAGGAAAAAATAATGGTGAGTTTCTCCCCCACTCTCCTACCCCCAAAGCAGTTCTGAAGGACAATGGGATGGGTTTGAAAGAGCATGAACTTACAAGTCATTCAGATCTGGGTTAACGGGGCTTCCCCAGTGAGCTCTAAATGATGACCCTGTTGCCGTTTTGTGTGTGAAAGGGGACTGTCTCTCCCTTGCCATTGTTATGCGGGTTGAAGATAATATGAGTAGTGAATGGTCCATGGAAGAGTGTTTTTATTATCACTGCCTTGTGTAATTCTTGCCAGAGTTTGACAGGTTAAGCATGTCACACTTAGGGGGTTTTGTTTTGTTTTTGTCTTTTCACATAGCATGGGACTGGTAGTCTGTTCTTGCCCTTTATATATTCTTTTTATTGTGATTTTATTTTCACCTGGACTTGAGACATACCTTCATATGAGTTCATTTATCAGATCTTCACCACAGCCTATGAAGGTCTAGCTATCTCAATGCCATGGACAGAACTCACAATCCAGAATTAGGAATCCCACAAAGAATTAGTCCACCATGAATGAGAGTTTGTTTACATAACAAACAGGCAGGGTTAGACCCTCAAGCACTTCATATAATGGAATTAAAAGATTCAAGCTACAAGTATGTGAAAAATTATCAAAGTCCTTTCTCAGCCAGTGTGGTTCAGTGGTTGTTGAGTGTTGGTCTATGAACCAGAGGAAGATCACAGTTCATTTCTCGGTCAGGGCACATAACCCCGATTGAGGGTTTAATCCCCAGTGAGGGATATGCAGGCAGTAGCCAATCAATGATTCTCTATCACTGATGTTTCTTTTTCTTTTTCGCTCCTTTCCTCTCTGAAATCAATAAAAATATTTTTTTTAAAAAGCATTGAAGTACCCCTGGCTGGTGTGCTCAGTGGTTAGAGCATCAGCCTGCACACAGAAGCACTGGGGATTTAAAGGCACATACCTGGATTGCAGTTCTATCCCTGGCCTCTGTCAGGGCAAGCCTGGGAGGCAACCAATCGATGTATCTCTCTCACATAGATGTTTCTCTCTCTCTCTCTCTCTCTCTCTCTCTCTCTCTCTCTCTCTCTCTCCCCTTCCTTCCTCCCTTCCACTCTCTCTAAAAATCAATGAAAAAAATATTTTTGGTTGAGGATTAATAACAAAAAAAAATTATTAAAGTCATAAAACAAGTAAACAAAATAATGCATGGTGGTGGCAGTGGTCGGCAAACCATGGCTCGAGAGCCACAAGGGCTCTTTAGCCCCTTGGGTGTGGCTCTTCCACAAAATACCATGTCCGGGTGTGCATGTACAGTGCAATTGAAATTTCGTGGCCCATGCACAGAAGTCGGTTTTCGGCTCTCAAAAGAAATTTTATTCGTTGTACTGTTGATATTTGGCTCTGTTGACTAATGAGTTTGCAGACCACTAACCTAAAGGATCTTGTCCTGTGTCATCTATTCCTAAATCTAGTCCTAGCCAATCTTTTGACCTAAAAGCTGAAATATCCAAGCCATTGAAGTTATCTATAATCAATAACTGCATGGATAAGCATAATCCAGATTGTACACCTTTCTCCAGCCCACATTGTAAGCCCCTACAATTTGTCAGATCCCTAAAGCAAATAGAACTCAGTACATGATGGTTTTTAGTGTGAATTTTAAGGGGATATATCCTGGTATGGCTGTTCAAGTTGAGGTGTGCCCGCCCTTAATCCCTGTATGATGGGTCCAACCTCACTTTGTATTTCGAACAGCAGTCTCTGTGAAGCAAGACAGTAAGGTCCTTCCCAGGAGGGTTCCCACTTGCTTCCCTTCCTAGACTTGATTAGAACAAATATAGTCTTCCAGTCGATGGCAATGAACTGGAAACTCAAGAGGGCCTTGAGTCTGGAGGCCTTGTAACCTGAGAGAGATTAAAGTAGAAGAGATACCCAGTACACAGTTCTTAAGAAATCAGTTCCTAGTTTCCATTGTAGGAAGATCTTGAGGCATTTCAGGGCCTATTGGAATCACCTACAGCCAACTCTAGGTAAAAACAAAAACAAAAAACACACAACCACTTTTCTTAAAATTTAAGCCCTAGGAAGTTTGTCAAACACATTCTACCAAGAGATTATATAGCATTCAAAGTAACAAGAGGGTATTAAACACAAACATAAGCTAGTAAAACTTTAATTCCTATAACAAGATTACTTTTTAAATACCTGCTTTATGTAACATATAATAATTTATAGAACTTTTGCTTCAGAAAAGGGCTAACCAAAATAAGTTTTATTTCTAACTTCATTGGTCCTTGGGTGTGGTCAGCATATGACTTTAATTGGAATTCTGCTCTCAGTCTCCCTGAGGACATTGATATAAGCTATTTACTCTCTGTTTTGGAAGGCAAAATCATGGTTTAGGGAAGATAGGATTTACTAGGTGGCTCCAAATTGCTGTTTAAATATTTCAATTTCCCTATTCTACTTATCCTGGCTTCCTGGCTTCTGTAATTTATTTAACTTCTTGTCAATATTTTTCTTTACAAACATTTTATAACTTTCACAAATCTTTCTTTAGAAACCTTGCAACTTTCAGAAATAACTTGCTTTAGAAACCACTTTCTTTCTCTTTCAAAATGCATTTTCATGCTTCATGTTTTTTCTATTATACCAAAATCATAATTTCTTTCCATAATTTTAGAATTCTTAACCCTTAGAAACCTTTATTTTTAGGTGGCATGTAAGTAATTAGTATTTCTCAGATTAGCAATACTTCACATTTTAAGAGATATCTATATTATAAAAACCCAGTGGCCCTAACACCATAACCACCAAAGACCAGTCACCAGGAGGCTGCGTGCATGGGGAGGAGCATGCAGTGGGCAGGGCTGAGTGCTCCATGAAGCGTGTGCAAGGGTGGTCGGGATTTGACTCTGGGTCTTGCAGCATGGGGGGACTTGGAAGGAGTCCTGGGTCTTGTGTAGTCTTGCACAATTTCCCACAGGTCTGGGTCTCACGTGATTTTGCATACTGGGTCACTAGTTTCAAATAAAATACAAGATTTACTCATTAATGGATTCAATCCATCCTCTATATTTCCCCTAAGAGGCAAACTCAAATTAATTAACGTTTCAGTATCCTGTTATTTCAAAATATTTAGATGTTTATCATTTAACCTAGCAATACTCCAAAACCTTTAAGTTATCAAAGCCTTTGGAAAATTACGTATAGGCCTATGAGGCTGAAAAAAAGGGTGAGGGGAGAAGGGAGTAGGCCCTGCAGCCTGTTCCCAGACTTCAAGCCGCTTGGGTTAAAAAATGCTACATTTTTCCTTATTGATAACATGCTAAGGTTTAGGTGATAATGAGTTCAGCTTCTGACAGTATCAGGACTGTTAAGTAAAGAAACTGTTTTTTGGGAAAGGGGTGAGAATGTGGCCTTGGGATCTAAAGGCTCAGTAAGGGGTCCCTTCCTTTTTCTCCATGACCCATATGCTCCCTTTCCCAGATAGCCATACCTGACCTTTGAATCATTTCCCCTTCTTTTCCTGAGAATAGTATTCCCAAGATAGACATTAACTCAGGTTTATATACACACTTCTGGGCCCAAAAGTGGGGCTGGCTGGTCAGCTGAGCCACGTAGTTCCTCCAGCAGAGACTTTAACTCTTCCCCCTTTCTCTCCCACACACACATACTGCTCCAACTCCTTTCACAAAGCTGATTCCTGGTGGGGAGAGGCCTCAGGGCTGGTTAGAGCCTTATCAGGACAGCCCTCCTCCTGAGAGGCAGGGGTTGGGATTGTAAATCACCATCTTGGATGTTCCCTCAAATTGTCCCCAGGTCGCATAGGGAAGGGACAGCAAGGCAATGGATCCTCCTTCTCTGTCTACCCTTGTTCTCTTTTAGGCTTCTCTGCCTTTACAGGGAGAAGGACGACTGGACCCTTCCTCCAACAGAGAGCACAGTCAATCTCCTCTTGAGTGACTGGACTTTCATTATTAACACTATAGAGGCCCAGGGCATGAATTTGTGCATGAATGGGGTCCGGCCAGCTAGGAGGAGGGGACATGAGAGGTTGGCCAGTTGGTCCTGACCCCCTGGTCAAACTCGTGGTCAAACCTCAGGTTGAGGGGAGAATTTGCATATTAGCCTTTTATTATATAGGATGTTTATAATTATTACTGAAAAGTTTTATCATGAATCCCTCATTTTAGTTACATCTGTTTATTATATCTTAACAACTTTGAGATTTTAAAGCCAATTATTACCTAAAGTGAAAAACACCTCCCCCACACACTGACAAAGCATCTACATGCAAAATAATGAATTTGGAACCTTATCCAATACAATATACAAAAACTAACTCAAAATTGATTAAAGACCTAAAACTAAGAGCTAAAACTATAAAAATCTTAGAAGACAACTTAGGGAGAAACCTTCATGACTTTGGATTTGTTCATAGTTTCTGAAATATGACACTAGTGCAAGAAACACAAAAAAGAGATAAGTGAACCTCATCAAAACTTTAAAATTTTGTGCATCAAAAGACACTATCAAGAGAATGAGACCACCCAGGGATTGGGAGAAAATACTTCATCTGTGCTTATTATTCAGAATATGTCAAGCACTCTTACAACTCAACAACCAAAAGATAGACAACCCAATTTTGAAATGGGAGAGATGTTTTGGTGTTTCATCTCAGAGGGTGTTTGCTGGTTTCTTTCTGAACGAGCAAATTTAATACCAGTCTTCACTGGTGATACTCAGCATGATCTCCTCTACTCAAACTGATCATCACTGGGCCTGGCTGTGAAGAATCATGAGAAAGGATATTCAAGCAGAATCTGCAGATGATTACTTTTGGTATTAACATTTCTCATTGTCCATAACCTGATGGCCATTTATGACAGATACTGGGAGCCACAGTAAATCACCACGATCCAACTAGAGTTATCGAGGTGTTTCATTAATTAGGATCAAATTGATGTCTCACAAAAGGAGAAACTGACAGATACCACCTCAGGATGATTTTAAATTAACCTGGACACCTTTGGGCCTTTTAAAAATCTCTTGAGCATTTTAAAATTGAAATAAATTCAGGCTTCACACAAAAATAAGATAGGAAAATATTGGTGGGAATGTAAAATGGTGCAGCTCTTGTGAAACACAAAATGGCAATTCCTCAGAAAAAATTTAAACAGAATTACCATATGATCCACCAATTCCACTTCTGGGTATATAGTCCAAAGAATGAGAAGCAAGGACTTACACAGATACTTGTACATCAATGTTCACAGCAGAATTATCCACAGCAGTCAAAAGGTGGAAACTACCCAAATATTATACTATAGATAAACAGAACATGGTGCATTATTCAGATATAAAAATGTACTGTTCTTATGTATTTATTTTATGTACTAGATGCCTGGTACATGAAACTTGTGCACAGGTAGGGTCCCTAGACCTGGCCAGCAATCAGGGCCGATTGGGGCCTTCTGACGGCTGGCCAAGGCCTTCCTTCATTCTGCGCCATCCCCTGGTGGTCAGTGCACATCATAGTGAGTGGTCGAATTCCCTGTCAGTCAAACCCCCAAGGGGACAATTTGCATATTAGCCTTTTATTATATAGGACTAGAGGCCTGGTACACGAAATTTGTTTATGGGGCACAGGGGTCCCCTCAGCCTAGCCTACAACCTCTCCAATCTGCCTCATGGGGATGTCCAACTGCCAGGACCCCATGGGGATGTCCAACTGCTGGTTTAGGCCCAATCCCTCTTGCAATCCAGGACCATTGGTTCCTAACCACTTGCCTACCTGCTTCATTGCCCCTAACTCCTCTGCCTGCCTGCCTGATCATCCCTAACCCCTCTGCCTACCTGCCTGATCACACCTAAGTGCCTCTGCCTCTGCCCCAGTCTAAGCCACAGTCTGACCTCCCTCTGCAGAAGGCAACCTGGCAGATCAGGGGAAGGTACTGCCTTCATTTTACCCCACTGCTTCTGCCACTGCCGGCCTGAGTCTGGGCCCTTTACCCACAGCTGCCTAAGCCTTGGCCCTTGCAGCCACTGCTGCTTTGTCCAGAAGGACATCTGGAAGGTCATCCAGAAGACATCTGCTCTAATATTAGTATAGATTATTCATACATAAAAATGTATGAAGTACTAATACACTATACATGAACTTTCGTTATAAGCAAGGAGACCTACCTTGCCCTGAGTGGGTCTGCCCAGGGCAGGCCAGGAGTGTGTGGGTTTTTTACTTCGCTCAGGAAAAGTTTCACCTGAGCTCAGGTGATTTTGAGAGGATGTTTATTAAAGCTGGGGACAGTGAAACAAGGAAGGACTTAGGACAAAAGAAGCAACAGGTGAGCATAGGCAGGGCTGCTTTGGCTCACTGAGAAGTCAGAGAAAAGGGCCTTGGGGATAGATTCAGGGGATTAGCCTGGGACAAAGTGCCACTGCCCATTACTCCCCTGATTGCAAGGAGATGCATGCCTGTGGGGGAAGAAGAGAAGGAAGAGAAAGGCATGAGAGCACATCTATATTGAAACTGATAAAGTTTTTTAAGAGGTGAAAGCATAGAAAGACCTATACATGGCCAGGCACAGAATTCCATTTACTATGAATACCTTACTTCCTGTGTGTGAGAAAATAAAAACATTATTAAATGAAGTTGATCATGGAAAGTTTATCAAGATCCTTTCAAGAAACACATTCCATTGGGAGGAATAATCCTGTAAAGAACTAAATTGGAAGGAGAGAAATGTCATGGACTGAGTTATGTCCCCACACAATTCTGCATTTGGAAACAGGGTCTTTAGAGAAGTAAATGAGGCTAAATGAGGCCCCAAGAGTGGGCCCTAATCCAACAGAATTGATGTCTGCATAAGAATAGAGATACCACGAGTATCCACGCACAGAAAAAGGCCACATGAGGGCCCAGTGAGAAGGCGGTGGTCTGCAAGTGTCAGGTTTGCCAGCATCTTAACTTGAACTTCCGGTCTCCAGAATTGTGAGAAAGTACATATATGCTGTTTAGGCTGCACAGCCTGTGGTTGTTTGTAACAGCAGCCATACAGACTAATACTTGACAAAAAAATGTTTCAAGGAAATTTTAGATCATGTAGACAGAACGATTTCTGTGGCTTGCAAAAGATCATAATTGTGACAAGAGAAGAAAAATCATATTAAAAAATGCAATTTCCACCATAGTCTAGGGTTCTCGGAAGTATAGCACAAGCAAGGGGAGCGTCACACTTACCCATGTGGGCCATTTTGAGTTTCTCGTCATTCTTTGTCAGTACTTTCACAAGGTGATTCGCTTCTGAAGACTCCATTGCTGAGGCAAGCAGACCATCCACCAGCTTCCTGGATCTGGACATGGGCGAACTTGACACTGACCATTCACTCACTCCTGAAACTCATTCACCTTTCCCACCGATCAACTGGCAGCATCAACTATAGCTTCATCCTTTCTCACCTCCAAACCTCACCCAGGAAACACTGCAGTCTTCAGTAACCATGTTTAAAACTTTGACCTATGCCCTGGCTGGTTTAGCTCAGTGGATAGAATGTTGGCCTGAGGACTGAAGGGTCCCGGGTTTGATTCCAGTCAAGGGCATGTACCTTGGTTTCGGGCACCCCAGATAGGAGGGGTGCAGGAGGCAGCTGATCAATGTTTCTCTCCTATTGATGTTTCTAACTATCCCTCTCCCTTCCTCTCTGTAAAAAAAAAAATCAATAAAATATATTAAAAAAAAAAAAACCTTGACTTGTTTATTTTATTATTGCTAAGTGTTATTTGCCTTCATTATGTGTCTTCAGCATTATTTCACTGTTCATTTACATTATAGCACACATTTATTGCACTTAAAAGGAAAACATGATTTGTATTCTGTCATGTTCTTGCACAAATAAACTCATTAGTGAGTCAATTAATTGTTGACCAATTAGGTAACTGGTGTTTTAAAAGCCTTATATTAAGCAGAAATACCTAGTTGATCATTACATATATATTTTATTTTATTTTATTTTTTATTTTTTTAGCATGTTAGTTCTTCATTATAAAAGATTATCTTCCCCCCTACCAGCCCCTACCCCAACTTTCCCATCCCCTGGTGCCCCCCTCCCCAACCCTACTCCCATGATCAGCCCACTGGCACTTTGATAAACATGTGATTTCTCAAGACAAAGTCCCCTTTCCCTGAGAAAAATGCACATAAGCAGATGAAGGAACAAATCCCAATGGAAAGGTGTGATGGCTGGGGGGCCAAGCCCCAGGGCCCAGGACTCAGAACTTCAGTGGAATGACCGGCCAGTACTTGACCGCTTTCAGTCAAAGTCTTGTTAAAGCTCAGCTGCAGGGCGGCCTCCAAGGCCTGGATCTTGGCAGCACTGTCCCCTTACAAGCACTTCATCTTGGCCTGGCGCCGCTCTCCGGGGCTCTCAGAAGGGGGCTCCATGGAGCGGCGCATCTTGTAATACAGGTGATGGTCGGCGTTCACATGCGAGTCCAGCTGCTGCTGTCGCCGCCGCTCCTCCCTGTGCCCCTCGGTCTCTGCAAAGTACTGGAGGAGCTCCTCGGTGATCTCCATGTTGCTCAGCTCAAACTCCATCTCATCATCTGTTTTTAGGAATGGATTAGATTCTGAAGGATACCTGAATTGGGATACAAAGTACTGAAAGAATAAAGGTACATAATTATATTGCTGTGTACTTTATGTTGCATTCCATTAGAAGATGTGTGATCAACCATTTGTAATGCTATGATTTACCCTCTAGCTTAGGGTGGTGACAGTGTAATCACTTCATTTACAGTTAACAGTTCCCTCTTGAGACTAGAAAGGAAAATGTGTGGTGGTACTTTCGCCCTATATGAGTATTTACAACCTTCACTTACCTATTGGTTTTAACACCAATTGATAATCCTTGTCAGAATCAATAATTTTTTGGAAATTTGTGAAATTTTATTTTTCTAATTATTGTCTTTCTTTTTTGTATTAATTTAAATTTATTTAAATCTTTATTGTTGGAAGTATTACAGATCTCCCCTTTTTTTTCCAGTGCCTCTCTCCACCTGGTTCCCACCCCATCCCAGGCCTTTACCACCCTATTATCAGTATCCAGAGGTAATGCACACATTTAATCTCTTTCCATTCTCCAACCTCCCTTCCCTCTGAGATTTGTCAATCTGTTCCATGTTTCTATACCTCTGATTCTACTTAATTCATCAGTTTATTTTGTTCATTAGATCTTTCATTGTTTTATGTTTATGGATTTCAGAAAGAAAGGGAGAGAAAGGGATAGAAAAATCAACTATGAAAAAGAATCATTAATTGGCTGCCTCCTGCATGCCCCACAATAGGGATCAAACCCACAACCCTGGCATGAATCAAACCATGACCTCCTGGTTCATGTCGATGCTCAACCACTGAACTACACTGGCTGGGCATTCATTAGATTTATTTTAATTTTTTATTCAATTGTTAATAGATATGTATTTATTATCATTTTATTATTCATAGTTTTAATCTTTCTCTTCTTTATCATCTTCCTCTTTTTAAGGAATATCCTTCAACATTTCATGTAATACTGGTGATAAACTCCTTTAGCTTTTTTTTGTCTGGGAAGTTCTTTATCTGATCTTCAATTCTAAAAGATAGTTTTGCTTGGTTGTAGTCCTTGCTATTCATCACTTTGAATATTTCTCAGCACTGCTGTCTAGCCTGCATAGTTGCTGTTGAGAAATCAGCTGATATTGTATGGGTGCTCCCTTGTAGGTAATTAACTGTTTTTCTCTTGCTGCTTTTAATATTTTGTTTTTTGCACTTGGCATTTTAATTATGATATGTCTTGGTATGGTCCTTTTTGGATTCCTTTTGATTGGGGTTCTGTGCACTTCCTGGTCTTGTAAGTCTATTTCTTTCACCAAGTCGGGGAAGTTTTCAGACTTCATTTCTTCAAATAGGTTTTCAATATCTTGCTGTCTCCTTCTGGCACCCCCATAATTCTGATATTGGTACGCTTGAAGTTGTCCCAGAGGCTCCTTACACTATCTTTACATTTTTGGATTCTTTTTTCTTTTCCAGTTGAGTGTTTTCTGCTTCTTTGTATTTCAAATTTTTGACTTGATTCTTGCCTTCCTCTAGTCTGCTGTTAGGTCTCTGTATAATATATATATATTTTTTTCAGTCAGTGTATGTTTAATTTCTAGTTGGTCCTTTTTCATCACCTCGAGGCTTTCCCTAAGTTTATCAGCCTTTTCCAGGAAATTCTTGAAAAACCTTATAGCAGTGGTTTTGAACTCTATATCCAGTCATTTGCTTTTCTCCATTTCTTTCATTTGTGATTTGTTTCTTTATTCCCGCATTTTTGCTGCTTCCCTGAGTTGGTAGAGTAGTTTTGTGTGCTAGGTGTCCAATAGTGCCCAGTGGTTCAGCCTCCCCTGTTACCTGAGGTGGACACTCTTGGTGCACCCCTTTGTGGACTGTGTGCACAGTCTTGTTGTAGTTAAGTCTTGATTGTTGTTGGTATCACTGGGAGTAATTGACCTCCACACCAATTGCCTGTGAGGATCAGCTGTGTCTATGCTGGGAGAACTTCTGTACTGGAGACACCCTTATGATACAAGACTTGCAAGATTGCAAAAGCCTCTGTGTTCAGCTTGGATGGAGCAGAGTCTCAGGTTGGAGCAAACAGCCTTGGCTTCCCGTCAGCCCTGCCCTGTGAGGCACCTGGGTCTCAGTGTCCCTTGGTAATTGTTGCAAGCACCTCTAAGAGAAAGCTGCCCTCAAGGTTTTCCTGCTGCCAGACAGTCCAGTTTCTCCCTGAATGAGTCTGGGTTCCCAGAAACTCACCTGGAACTGGAGTTCAGTGCAGTCAGGAGCTTCCATCTCCCTCCTGCTTTAGAAAAGCCAGCTGTGCACTCAGCCACCCATGCACTCAGCAGTCAGTATGCACATGCCTCCACAACTCTGCCTTCTGCAGCTCTCCTGAGTTTCCGTGTGCTTTATCTTTTCCTGACAGTACAGATTACCCCCAAATGAGTCCTGGTTTCCCAGAGTCTCACCCAGGACTGGAGTTCAGCACAGTTGGGAGCTTCCATCTCTCTCCCACTTTAGAAAGCCAGCCATGCACTCAGCCACCTGTGCTTTCAGCTGCCCTTCCTCTCTGCACACGCGTCTCCATACCTCAGCCTTTTGCAGCTCCTCTGAGTCTCAATGTGCTTTCCTCCTTCCTTCTAGTTGTAGAATTTCCACTCAGCCAGTTTCCTGTGGTTCTGGATAGTGTCCATTTTCTCTTTTAGTTGTAGTTTTGATATTGTTGTGTGAGGCAGCAGTTTAGGTGTTTACCTATGCCAGTATCTTGGTTCTTTCCTCTTCCTGCTTTTAAGATCTCTCTTTGTCTTTAACCCTTAGCATTTTAATTATGATCTGTCTTGGTATGAGACTTTTTCAGTTCCTCTTGTTTGGAACTACCTGAGCTTCCTGCACTTGTACATCTATTTCCTTCACCAGGTAGGGGAAGTTTTCTGTCATTATTTCTTCAAATAGATTTCCAATATCTTGGTCTCTCTCTTCTCCTTCCAGTAACCCCATAATACAAATGTTGGTATGCTTGAAGTTGTCCTAGAGGCTCTTCACACTATCTTCAAGTTTTGGAATTCTTTTTTTGTTTTCTCTTCAGTGTTTTTGCTTCCTCATATTCCAAATCATTTATTTGATTCTTGGAATCCTCCACTATTGAATCCCTGTACATTCTTATTTCAGTTAGTGTATGCTTAATTTCTGACTGGTCATTTTTCATGTCTTTGACATTCTCACTAAAATACTTTGGTCTCATTAATTCCCTTAATGCTCTCATTAATTCCCTTGAGGCTTTCATTAAGTCCCTTAAAGATGTTATTAAGGTATTTGAGGAACCTTATAAGCATGGTTTTGAACTCTGTATCCAGTCGTTCGCTTGCTCCCATTTTTTAAATTTGTAACATGTTTCTTTGTCTCTGCATTTTGGCTACTTCCCTGTATTTGTTTCTATGTATTAGGTAGAGCTGTTATGTCTCCTGGAATTGGTAGAGTAGCCTATGTATTAGGTATCCAGTGGCTTACTCTCTCAAATCACCTGAGCTGGGCACTCTACATGCACCCCTGTAGGGGCTGTATGTACAGTCTTGTTGAGATTGAGCCTTGATTGCTGTTGGTGTCACTGGGAGGAATTGACCTCCTGGCCAATTGGCTGTAAGGACAATTTATGACTATAGTAGAAGAGCTGCTGTGCAGGAGACACTCCTATGGAGCAGCCTATGGGGCTTTGGTGCTCACTGAGTCTGCCCCTTGAGTGTGTCGCTTGTAGAGTTATAATCTGGTATGATCTGAAGTTGTCTGCTGGGTGTACTGGCTCTGGGATCTACCAGGAGGTGCAAAATCAGCCACTGCCTGGGGCCTCTTAGCAAGAGTTATAGAGAGATTTGCAGATGGCTGCTACTGTATTGTGTTAGGAAGTGCCCAGGCGAGGCCCAGTTGTGAAGCAAAGCAAGGTAGTGCTAGTACCAGATCTTGGGCCTTTTATTGATAGCTTTGGGGCATAGTGACTGCAGTTGCTGCTTGTTTAAGAGATTTTAGCAAAGTCTGAAGCCTGAGACAAACAGGCCATTCATATGGAAAAGCAGCTGCAAACAACTTAGGTGGAGCTGCAAATTGGATGGGGCAGGGCTTAGGAATCACCAGGGCAAAGTGAATAATGTGGGCCATGCTGATGGAAACTCCAATATGGCTGCCAGTCATCTCTGTGATGGGGAGAGGTCCTAACATAGGAACAATGACCCATGCTTGTAGGGAGAAAGCTGCTCCCAAGTTCCTGCCCCATGTCAGACAGTTCATTTACTCCTCATATGTCCCTGGATTTTCTCAAAGCCTCTACCTGGAGCTGGAGCTCAGAGGAAGTGAGAACATATACGTTTGTGTGCATGCCATAATCTCACTGGTTTTTGTAGCCCAAAATTACGGGTTCTTCTCTTCCCAGCTCTGGAACCCTGGGTTTTGGGTATGGTGTGTGGCTGAGACCCTGCTTCTCACTGGAAGTCTTGGAGATATCCCTCCCAATTAAAAAAAAAGGCCACATGTGAATGTCGGACCACCCCGTTCTGCCCCTCTGTCCCTCCTATCAGTCTCAATGTGCTTTCTTCTTTACTTCTTTAGTTGTAGGACTTCTATTCAGCCAGATTTCAGGTGGTTCTAAATGGTAGTTTTTTTGTATGATAGTTGTAATTTTAATATACGTAGTTGTAGGAGGTAGTGAGTACATGCTTTCACCTACATCACCATCTTGGTTCCTCTTTTACCAGTATTTCTCTTATATTGTTTAACTAGAATTCTGTGACTTTTTTCTTCATTAACTAAAACTTTTCATTATCCTAAAATACAATTTTATTGGGAGAGCAAAATAAATGTGTAATATTTTTAATTGACAACTTTCAAAATAAGTTCCTGTTGTAATAGTTGCCTCAGATGATAATGAATGAGAATTCTTGACTTACTCTCATTTTGAGTCTCAATATAAAATAATGAATATTCATTGATTCAATGTGTTCAGTATAATTATTCTTTTAGTTTCTCAGATTGTCACAACTTTGCTTAGTGAGAACACTTTCATATGGGCTCCTGGGTCCTGTCATTATCTTCAAAAGCTTTCTGGAGACCATGCCATCCTGAAGAAGAAAGTGGATGTTATCTGAAGTCTGAAAATCTACAACTACAGCACACACCAAAAAGCTGTAAAACCCAGGGAACTAGTCCCCAATTGGCACAAACATGCGGATTCAGAAGAGCTCTACACTCCACCATGGAAATGTCAGATTTCATCTGGGATAAGGAGAGGGAGAACTACATAACCAGACACCCGGAGAAGAGGGACAATGAGGAGACAAAGAAACAGCCTGCATATGAAAGAAAAGCAGGCATCACCAGAAAAGGAAGTAAACGAAATGGAGGCAAGCAACCTGCCAAAGCAAGAATTAAGAGAAATGATTGTAAGGTGGCTGAAAAGAAAAATTCAACAATATGAGTAAGAACCAAGAGGAAATGAAGAAGAAATGAAAAATGGCATCACTGCTTAAAAGAATTCAATAGAAAGCATCAAGAGTAGACTAGAAGAAGCAGAGGACCGCATCAGTAAACTAGAAGACAAGGTAGGAAAAAATGCCCAAGTAGAGTAGTTTCTAAGAAAAAAAAAATAAAAAAGCATGAGGAAAGCCTAAGGGAACTTTGGGACAACATGAAAAAAACAACATCCACATAATAGGGGGTCCAGAAGGAGAGGAAACTGAGGTAGGAATAGAAAACCTGTTTGAAGAAATAATGACAGAAAAATTCCATGATATAGGAAAGAAAAAACCCACACAAACCAAGAAGCTCACGGAATCCTAAGCAAAATGAACCCCAAAAGACCAATGCCAAGGCACATTATAATTAAATTGGTAAACACCAATGACAAAGTAAGAGAATTAAAAGCAGCCAGAGAGAGACATAAAGTTACCTACAAAGGAACCCCCATCAGACTAGCAACTGATTTCTCAATAGAAACTCATCAGTCCAGTAGAGAATGGAATGAAATATACAAAGTCATGCAAAGGAAGGGTTTGAATCCAAGAATACTGTAGTCAGCAAGGCTATCGATCAAAATTGAAGGTGAAATCAGGAGCTTCACACAAAAAAGAACTAAAGGAATTTATTACCACTAAATCAGCAATGCAAAAAATGCTAAAGGGTCCGCTGTAAAAAAAAAAACAAACCGGGGGGGGGGAAACTAAAAAGAAACACAGGAGTAAAGAATAAAAATGACAAATAAGTACCTATCAATAAAAACTTTACATGTAAGTGGGTTAAATGCCCCAATCAAAAGACATAGGCCGAGACCGGTTTGGCTCAGTGGCTAGAGCGTCGGCTTGCGGACTGAAAGGTCCCAGGTTCGATTCCGGTTGGGGGCATGTACCTTGCTTGTGAGCACATCTCCACTGTGGGGCGTGCAGGAGGCGGCTGATCGATGTCTCTCTCTCATCGATGTTTCTGACTTTCTATCTCTCTTCCTCTCTGTAAAAAACCAATAAAATATATTTTTAAAAAAAGACATAGGATAATGGATTAGATAAGAAAACATGACCCATATATCTGCTGTCTACAAGAAACCCACCTCAGAAAAAAAGATGCACACAGACTGAGGGTGAAGGGATGGAAAGAGGTTTTTCATGCGAATAGAAATGGAAAAAAAAACTGGGATAGCAATACTTATATCTGACAAATTAGATCTCAAAGTAAAGGACCTAATAAGAAATAAGAAAGTCCACTTCATAATACTAAAGGGTGCAATCCAAAAAGAAAAAATAACTCTGGTAAACGTAACATATACGCACCCAATACAAGAGCACCCAAATACATAAAAAAACTCCTGGAGGATATCAAGGAAGAGATTGACAGCAATACAATCGTAGTAGAAAACTTTAATACCCCACTATCACCATTGGACAAATCCTCTAAACAAAAAAATCAGCAAAAAAAAAAAATCAATTCTAAATGACTCACTAGACCGGATGGAATTAATTGACATCTTCAGAACATTTCACTCCACAGTCACAGAATATAAATTATTCTCAAGTGAACATGGGTCATTTTCAAAGATAGACCATATGTTGGGTCATAGGCAAAGTCTCTTCAAATTCAAGAAGATAGAAATCATATCAAGCATCTTTTCAGATCACAATGGCATAAAATTGGAAATCAACTATAAGAAAAACAATCCAAAGAAATCAAACAAATGGATACTAAACAGCATCCTATTAAACAATAACTAGGTTATCAGAGAGATCAAGGAAGAAATATAAAAACATCATGGCAACAAATGACAAAGAAAACACAACAATCCAAAGTCTATGGGACACAGTAAAAGCAGTCTTCAGAGGGAAGTTCGTAGCTCTACAAGCCTACTACAGGAGAGAAACCAAGATGGCAGCATAGGTGAACACCTAAACTGCTGCCTCACACAACAATTTCAAAACTATAGCTGAAAGACAGAATGGACATCATCCAGAATCACAAGAAAGCTTCTGAGTAGAAATTCTACAACTATAGGAAAGAGACTCAGAGAAGCTGGAAAAAGCTCAGGTACGCAGGCACACTCCTAGAGACAATGGGTGGGTGAGTGTCTGGATGGCTTCCTCTAGCAGAAGGGAGACGGAAACTCCTGACTGCACCAAACCCCAGTTCTGACTGCATTGAACCCCAATTCCAGGCGAGACTTATATCGGGGGAGTCTGGACTGTTGTGAAACGGAGGAGTGCATGGAAACTTAGGGGAGCCACAAAAGGTAAAGGTCCAGAGGTGCACGAGCATGAGTGCACACACAGAGGGCTGACTGCTGATTGTGTCACTGGCTTTCTCTAGTGGGAGGAAGATGGAACCTCCCAACTGTGCTGAAATCCATTTCTGACTACACTGAACCTCAGTTTTGGGCAAGAACCTGGGGACCCAGACTCACACAGGTCCTCAGAGTGCAAGGAAACTCAGGGGAGTCGGAAAGGCAGAGGTCTGGAGGCGCATGCAAGTGCAAGTGCGCCTGCACCCAGAGAGGGCTGGAGGAATTACCGAGGGACACTGAGTCTCAGGGGCCATGTAGGACAGGGGTAACAGGGTGCCAAGGCTGTCTGCTCAGCCCTGAGATTCAGCATCATCCAAGCTGAACACAGAGGCTTTTGCAATCTTGCAAGTCTTGTATCATAAAGTTGACTTCAGCACAGGAGTTCTCCAAAATAGACACAGCTGATCCTCACAACCAATTGGCTTTGAGGTCAGTTCCCCTCAGTGATCCAACAACAATCAAGACTTAACTACAACAAGGCTGTACATACAGTCTACAAAGGAGTGCACCAAAACAGTCTACCTCAGGTAACTGGGGATGTGGAGCTATGGGGCCACATAGGACACCTAGCACACAAAGCTACTCTATCAACTCAGGGAAACAGCAAAAATGTGAAGACAAAGAAACAGATCACAAACGAAAGAAATGGAGAAAAATAAACAACTGGATATAGATTTCAAAACCATGGATATAAGGTTTTTCAAGAATTTCCTAGAAAAGATGGATAAATTTAGCGAGACCCAAAGGAGATGAAAAAGGAACAACTAGAGATGAAAAAGGACCAACTAAAATTAAACATACACTGGCTGAAATAAAAAATATTATACAGAGACCTAACAGCAGACTAGAGAAATGCAAGAATCAAGTCAAAGATTTTAAATACAAAGAAGCAGAAAACTTTCAATTGGAAAAGCAAAAAGCAAAAAGAATCCAAAAATTGGCAGATAGCGAAAGGAGCCTCTGGAACAACTTCAAGCATATCAACATTCAAATTATGGGGGTTCCAGAAGAAGAGAGAGCAAGATACTGAAAACCTATTTGGAGAAATAATGCTGAAAACTTCCCCCACTTGGTGAAAGAAATAGACTTACAAGTCCAGGAAGCACACAGAACCCCATATAAAAGGAATCCAAAGAGGACCATACCAAGACACATCATAATTAAAATACCAAGAGCAAAAGACAAAGAGAGAATATTAAAAGCAGCAAGAGAAAAACAGTTCATTACCTACAAGGGAGCACCCATACGACTGTCAGCTGATTTCTCAACAGAAACTATATAGGCCAGACGGGAGTGGCAAGAAATATTCAAAGTGATGAGTAGCAAGAACCTAAATCCAAGATTACTCTACCCAGCAAAGCTATCATTCAGAATTGAAGGGCAGATAAAGATCTTCACAGATAAGAAAAAGCTAAAGGAGTTCATCAACTCCAAACCAGTATTATATGAAATACTGAAAGGTACTCTTTAAGAAGAGGAAAAAGAAAAAGGTAAAGATAAAAATTAAGATCAACAAATACATATCTATCGACAAGTGAATCTAAAAATCAAGTGAATTAAAAATCTGATGAACAGAATAAACTGGTGAATATAATAGAATCAGGGGCATAAAAAGGGAGTGGACTGACAATTCTCAGGGGGAAAAGGGGGAGAGGGGGAAGGAGAGACTGGGCAAAAATCATACACCTATGGATGAGGACAATGAGGGGGGAGGTAAGGATAGAGGGAGGGGAGGGAGCTGGGTGGAGGGGAGCTATGGGGGGAAAAAATTAAAACAAATGTAATAGCCTGAACAATAAAGATTTATTAAATTTTAAAAAAAGACCAAAAAAAATATGATCCAAGTAAGTTCCACACAATATAACTGGTTAATATGTCTTTTAAAATATTTCAAAGTATAGGTTTTTCTCCAACCCCTTTTCCCTTTGCAATTTTTTAAAAATATATTTTATTGATTTTTTACAGAGAGGAAGGGAGAGGGATAGAGAGTTAGAAACATCTATGAGAGGGAAACATCCATCAGCTGCCTCCTGTACGCCCTCTACTGAGGACGTGCCCACAACCAAGGCACATGCCCTTGACTGGAATCGAACCTTTCAGTCCACAGGCCGACGCTCTATCCACTGAGCCAAACCAGTTTTGGCCCCTTGCAATTGTTTTAATGAAGAAAATGCATTGTCACCCTAGCAAGTTTGGATCAGCCTACAGACTGAAAGGCACCAGGATTTACTATGGTCAAGGAAAGTACAGTACTTCAGTTGCAGGCTCAATCCCCACGTGGGAAGCAACCAATGAATGTATCTCTTTCACATCAGTGTTTCTATGTATCTTCAGCCCTTCCATTCTCTCTAAAAATCAATGAAAAAATATCCTCAGGTAAGGAAGAGAGAGAGAGAGAGAGAGAGAGAGAGAGAGAGAGAGAGAGAGAATGCATTAGTATAAATACTAAGAAATCCTTAGTATTTCTTATAGTCTGTTTTGCAGATTGATCACGGTGGTATGGTTTAATGTTTCCCTGCCCTCTGCACTTTCTGTGAATTGGTAGTTATATCTTGAGACTTGAACATTCAAGTTCGATATTTTGGTCCAGACTAATTAATAGGTGGTGGTGATGTTTTTTATAAGAAGCAAATAGTGTCTGGTTGTTTCTTTTTTGTGGTGCTATCAGCCACTAATGCCAAAACCTAGACCCTTTAAATCATTAGTAGTTCATTTACTTATTTATTTCTATTTTTGCAAAATATATATAACATAAAACTTACCATTTAAACCATTTTAAAATGTTTATTTATTGGTTTGAGAGATAAGAGAGAGGGAGGGCGGGAGGAAACATTGATTTGTTGTACCCCTTATTTATGAAGTCATTGGTTGATTCTTGTATATGCCCTAAGGATCAAACCAGATCAAACCTACAACCTTGGTGTATCGGGGGCAACACTGACCTACCTGGTCAGGGCTTAAACCATTTTTAAGTGTATAGTTTGTTAAGTTCATTCACATTGCTGTGCAACCATCACCACCATCCTCTGCAGAACTTTTTTCATCTTTCCGAACTGAAACTCTATACCCATTAAACAACTCTTTTTCCTCTGCCCAGCCCCTGGCAACAACCATGCTACTTTCTGTCTCTATGAACATGACTGCTCTCTATCCTTTGTTCAAGTGGATTCATAAAGTATTTGTCCTTCTATGGCTGGCTTATTTTGCTCAGCATAATGTCTTCAAGATTCATTCATATCGCAGCATATATAAGAATTTCCTTTCTTTCAGAACTTCCTTTTCTTTTATTTATTGATTTTAGAGAGAGAGAGGGAGATAGAGATAGGGATCAGTTGCCTCCCACACACACCTCGATCAGGAATTGGGCTCATAAAGGGGCATATGCCTTGACCAGAAATTTAACCTGCCACCTTTCGGTGCACAGGAAGAGGCTCCAACCAACTGAGCCACACCAGCCAAGGCTAGGATATTCTTCATTTTTAAGACTGAATAACTAATAACGGGGTGATATCCAGCATCTAAAGGGGTTCAGGAATCTGGGAAAAGGCTGCAAGTAAATTAATAAAGAGGCTAGAAATATAAATTTGATTCAGAGGAAGCTTTGTGTAGTAGCTAAGTTCTCTCTATTTCCGGAGCCACATTTTTATTCCCACATTTTGCCCTAAAGCAAAGTAGATATACATATCAAAAGTTAAGGTTTGGTATACAGTATACAAACTGCTGCTCAGCTGTTTGGCCAGCAGCAGGTAATAACATGTAGATTGAAATGCCCTCGGCTGTCTGGCAGCAAGCAATCATTCATGAATCTTTTTCAGGTTTGGGGAAATGCTTGCAGCCATTCCAGTAGACAATAATATGTATCTTTAGCACTTGCTGAAGGCTCAAGGTCCACCAACCTTTTGATGAACTTCTTGCATTTATTATGACATGCTGGAATTAGCTTCCAGCAAAAAAATTCCATTTTATATCTATATCACACTTTGTTTATCCATTCATCTGTTAGTGCACACTTGCTGCAGATGTGGTAATGTTTCTTAATGAATTTAATCTAAAATTACAAAACAAACTGTGGTTATATGTGAAACATTTTGCAGCCAAGTCATTAAAGTTGTTTAAATTGCAGATATTGCCGAAACCGGTTTGGCTCAGTGGATAGGTCCCAGGTTCGATTCCGGTCAAGGGCATGTACCTGGTTGCGGGCACATCCCCAGTAGGGCGCATGCAGGAGGCGACTGACCAATGCCTATCTCTCATTGATGTTTCTAACTCTCTATCCTTCTCCCTTCCTCTCTGTAAAAAATCAATAAAATATATTTAAAATATAAAATAAAATAAAATAAAATGTAAATTGCAGATATGATCAAGCTATTATGCACACTTCCTGTGCTATCAAAGGTTAAAACAAAAAGCAAGATCTCCATTTCCACAGAAATTTGCAGCAGATAGATTTTTCTGAGCTCAAACTACAGTCTCAGCAGTGTTTTCCAGACTTCACTGCAAGCGCAAAAAAAATTCTATATTTAATTTCACAATTGAGGAGTTTTCATCTACCATCAATTGGATGTGATTAATCTACAATATAATGATAAAAGGCAAGTATCAAGAGAAGAATATAACAAAGTTCTATAAATGCCCTTCAAGCATTGAATATGCTCAATTAAAACCTTATGCTTGGGAGAATCCAAGATGGCGGCATAGGTAAACACCTACACTGCTGCCTCGCACAACAATTTCAAAACTACAACTAAAAGACAGAACAGACATCATCCAGAACCACAGGAAAGCTGGCTGAGTGGAAGTTCTACAAGTAGAGGAAAAGAGAGGGGCTCACAGAGACCCAGAGGAGCTGCAAAAAGCTGAGGTACGGAGACAGGCGCGTGGAGAGAGCGGGTGCCGGAGTACCTGGCTGGCTTTCGCTGGCTTTCTCTGGCGGGAGGGAAACGGACACTCTCAAAGGCATTGAACCCCTTATCCTACGACACTAAACCCCAGATCCAGCCAAAACTCATACGGGGGGAGTTTGGACTGTGAAAAGGGAGACGTGCACGGAAATTTTGGGGAGTCGCAAAAGATCAAAGGCCTGGTGGCGCGCACGGCACTGCACACAGGACAGATTGCTGATTGTGCCGCTGGCTTTCGCGAGTGGGCGGGAGACAGACCCTCCCAACTGTGCCACTTCTGACTCCACTAAGCCCCTGTTTCGGGCGAAACCCTGGGGACCTGGTCTCGTGCGGTCCTGGTTCGCAGGGGAGCTGGAAAGGCACTGCGGGCACTCGGGCAGAAGGACCGCTCCAGCGATTACCCAGTCACTTGAGACTCAGGGGCCGTGGAGGGCGGGACCGACTGGAAGGCAAGGCGGTCCCTTAAGCCCTGAGACTCCACCCCTCCCAAGCTCAACAGAGGCTTCTTCGGTTTTGCAAGTCTGGTATCATAAGGCTGAATTCAACACAGAAGTTTCCCCGGCATAGTGACAAGGAAAGGGATTACAAACAAAAGAAATGGAGAGACAAGGGAAGGGATTACAAACAAAAGAAATGGAGGGAAAAGCCAAGACCGGTTTGGCTCAGTGGATAGAGAGTCAGACTGCGGACTGAATAAGGTCCCAGGTTCGATTCTGGTCGGGGGGCATGTACCTTGCTTATAGGCACATCTCCAGTAGGGGGCGTGTAGGAGGCGGCTGATCGATGTCTCTCTCTCATCAATGTTTCTGACTTTCTGTCCCTCTCCCTTCCTCTCTGTTAAAAATCAATAAAATATATATTTAAAAAAAAAAAGAAATGGAGGGAAAAAAACGACTAGATATAGAGTTCAAAACCACACTTATAAGGTTTTTCAAGAATATGCTAGAAAAGTTGGATAAATTTGGTGAGATCCAAGAGAAGATGAAAAAGGACATACTAGAGACACTGACTGAAATAAAAAATATTGTACAGAGTCCTAACAGCAGACCAGAGGATGGCAAGAATCAAGTCAAAAATTTGAAATATAAAGAAGTGGAAAACATTCAACTGGAAAAGCAAGAAGAGAAAAGAATCCAAAAATGTGAAGATAATGTAAGGAGCCGCTGGGACAGCTTCAAGCATACCAACATCAGAATTGTGGGGGTGCCAGAAGAAGAGAGAGAGCAAGATACTGAAAACCTATTTAAAGAAATAATGACTGAAAACTTTGCACATCTGGTGAAAGAAATAGATTTACAAGTCCAGGAAGCACACAGAACCCCAAATAAAAGGAATCCAAAGAGGACCACACCAAGACACATCATAATTAAAATACCAAGAGCAAAAGACAAAGAGAGAATATTAAAAGCAGCAAGAGAAAAACAGTTCATTACCTACAAGGGAGCACCCATACGACTGTCAGCTGATTTCTCAACAGAAACGATGCAGATCAGACGGGAATGGCAAGAAATATTCAATGTGATGAATAGCAAGAACCTACAACCAAGAATAATCTATCCAGCACAGCTATCATTCAGAATTGAAGGGCAGATAAAGAGCTTCACAGAGAAGAAAAAGCTAAAGGAGTTCATCAACTCCAAACCAGTATTACATGAAATGCTGAAAGGTACTCTTTTAGAAGAGGAAGAAGAAAAAGGTAAAAGCCAAAAAATTATGAACAACAAATACCTATCTATCAACAAGTGAATCTAAAAATTAAGTGAATTAAAAATTTGATCAACAGAATAAACTGGTGAATATAATAGAATCAGGAGCACAGAAAGGGAGTAGACTGATAATTCTCAGGGGGACAAAAATCATAAAGCATCAAACAGACTGTGAAATTACAGCAGAAAGATTAAGGTTAAAAAAAAACCCATATGCTTGTGGCCCTAGCCAGTTTAATCTCAGTGGTTAAAGCATCACCCTGAGGACCTAAGTGTTATGGATTTGATTCCCACTCAAGAGCACATACCTTGGTCACAGGTTCAATCACTGGCCTGGGTCATGGTCAGTGCAGGAGTCAACCAATCATGTTTCTCTCATATCCATGTTTCTCTTTTCCCTACTCCTCCTCCTTCCCTTTCATTCTTTCTAAAAAATCAATGGAGGGGGGGAAAAATCAATGGAAAATATCCTTGGGTGAGGATTAAAAAAGATCATATGCTCTTGGATATCAGTATTTGGCAGTCCTATCTGTATGAAGACATTTTCAAAGATGAAATATGTAAGATCTCATTACAGATCAGAATTAACAGATAAATATTTATAATTGGCTTTGATGATAGGGAACACTTAACTTTGAATCCCAATTAAGCATCAGATCTGTATTACCAAAAAAGAAATGTACTCAGTTATATTTTGAATTCCATCAATAAAAAATTTGTGATTTGTTTTCTTTAATTTTTATGTGATTACATAATATCCCTGATTTTGCTTCTTGGCATGCAAAGTCTAATATTTTGTATCTAGTCCCTTATAGAATAAGTTTGCCAACACTGGTCTTCAAGAATACTGGACAAGTTTATTGGGCTGCCCACTGGATGCTCCTAGACATTCAAACAAAAACCTGGATCCACTCCTAAGTTTTTCTATATTCCCATCTTCTACTCATTAAATTGTCTAGTTCAATTATTCAAGCTAAAACTCTAGAAGTCTTCCTTGATTTTTTTTTTTACTTTCCCACAATGTCTCTACTAATCTGTTAGAATGTCCTGTCAGTTCTGCCTTCAAATATAATAGTTTTAATCCATCTACTTCTCTCCATATCTGCTTCTAACCACCTCTGCACTACTAAAATAGCTTACTTGGTTTCCCTGTTTCCACTCTTGTCCACGAATGGTCCAATATTCATTCTGTAACCAGAGGAAATTCTTTAAAATGTTACTTTAAACTCCTTTTAAAAATAAATTTTATTGGTTTCAAAGTGAAGGGGGGGGGGAGAGAGAAACATCAATGATGAGAAAAAAATCATTAATCAACTGCCTACTGGGGATCGTGCCAACAACGCAGATATGTGCCCTTGACTGGACAAACCCGGGACCCTTGAGTCCACAGGCTGACACTCTATCCACTGAGCCAAACCAGCTAGGGCTACTTTAAACTCTTTATTGCCTTTCCATTGCATCCACTAAAGGAGGAAAGGACAGAGGTAGAAAAGTACATTTATCTGTTTAAAACAAACTCTTTCATCATGGAAACTGTTTTCTGTACAATACCTAAACTCTTTTAAAAAGATTTTAAAACTGATTTTTAGAAAGAAGCACCGATGTGAGAATGCAACATCAATTGGCTGCCTCCTGCACTGGGGACCAAGCCTGCACCCTGGACATGTGCCCTGACCGGAATGGAACCAGCAACCTCCCAGTGCACAGGGTGACATCCAACCGAGTCACATGGGCCAGGGTACAATACCTAAAAACATAAAACTCTGACATGATGTTTGTTTGTATTTTGTTGATCCTCACCCAAGGATTTTTTCCCGTTGATTTTTAGAAAGAGTGGAAGAGAGGGAGACACATTGATTGGTTGCCTCCCAGGGCCAGGGACTCAAACCCTTTAGTGTGGGGGCCAACACTCTAACCAGCGAGGAACAACAGTCAGGGCTAACATGGTGCTGTAACTGGCTTTATAGAGTAATAACAAAGTGCTACAGGGATTAAGGAGAGGGAAGAAACAATTCTGCCTTCAGTTCAGAGGGCAGAGGTAGAAATTGGGCAGGTTCATATATCTCTTTTTTTTTTTTAATCTTCACCTGAGGATATTTTTTCCATTTATTTATTTATTTATTTATTTTTTTAAGAGAGAGTGGAAAGGGTTGGGGGAAGAGAGACATCAATTGGTTGCCTCCCCAATGTGCCTAACTGGGGCAGGGGATTGAACCTGCAACTGAGGTAAGTGCCCTTGACCAGCAATCAAACCTGTGACCCTTTGGTCCATAAACCGCTCTATTGAGTCAAACCAGCCAGGTCAGGTACACATATCTTGAATACCTATTAAGTGCCAAGTGTATCTGAGGCTTCAAGGAACCCAACATGGGCAAAATGTGGAGACTGTCTGGGGTGGGTCTGTGTTCCTGTGATCTGATCAACTATTCCCTCCTCTTCAATTGCCCCTTGAGGATTCCATGCCCACTCTGTTACTTTGAGGGAACACATGACCAAGGTGATCTGTCCAGAGTGTGGATCTGAGGCTGACAGCTGTCATCTAGGAAATTAAATCTTGAGTGATACAAGAAATAAGAATGACTAAAACATATGACTTAGAGACTTCCAGGAGTTCCTGCTCCCTGGACTCTGAAATCTGACCCCGGTCTTATCCATCCAAAGGCTGGTCCTTCATCCCTTCCTTCCATTTCAGGAGCCACCCCACATCCTTTCATAGATTCCTGTTTTGATAAAGTTAGAGCCAGCTTCCATTGCATGCAACCTGAGGATCCTGGCCAATGGATATAGCCACCAACAGGATGTGTGCCAAAAGAATGACAGATGGGAGAGAATCCAAGATGGCGGCATAGGTAAACACCTACACTGCTGCCTCGCACAACAATTTCAAAACTACAACTAAAAGACAGAACGAACATCATCCAGAACCACAGGAAAGTTGGCTGAGTGAATATTCTACAACTAGAAGGAAAGAGAGGGGCTCACAGAAACCCAGAGGAGCTGCAAAAAGCCGAGGTACGGAGACGCGCACGCTGAGAGAGCGGGTGCCAGAGAACCTGGCTGGCTTTCTCTGGCGGGAGGGAAACGGAGACTCCCAACGGCATTGAACCCCTTATCTTACGACACTAAACCCCAGATCCAGCCGAAACTCATACGGGGGAGTTTGGACTGTGAAAAGGGAGAGGTGCACAGAAATTTAGGGGAGTCGCAAAAGATCAAGTCTGGTCGCGCACACGCACGGTGCTGGGCGGAGGACAGATTGCTGACTGTGCCACTGGCTTTCGCGAGTGGGCGGGAGACAGACCCTCCCAACTGTGCCACTTCTGACTCCACTAAGCCCCTGTTTCGGGTGAAACCCTGGGGACCTAGACTCGTGTGGTCCTGGTGCAAAGGGGAGCTGGAAAGGCAGCGGTTAGAGGCACTGCGGGCGCTCGCACAAAGACCGCTCCAGTGATTACCCAGTCACGTGAGACTCAGGGGCCATGGAGGGCGGGGCTGACTGGAAGGCAAGGCGGTCCCTTAAGCCCTGAGACTCCATCCCAAGCTCAACTGAGGCTTCTTAGGTTTTGCGTCTGGTAACATAAGGTTGAATCCAACACAGAAGTTTCCCCAGCATAGTGAAAATGCCGAGACAAGGGAAGGGATCACAAACAAAAGAAATGGAGGAAAAAAAACGACTGGATATAGAGTTCAAAACCACGCTTATAAGGTTTTTCAAGAATATGCTAGAAAAGATGGATAAATTTAGCGAGAGCCAAGAGGAGATGAAAAAGGACCAACTAGAGATACAAAAGAGCCAACTAGAGATGGAAAAGGTCCTACTAAAGATGATAAAGGACCAAATAGAAATTAAACATACACTGACTGAAATAAAAAATATTATACAGAGTCCTAACAGCAGACTAGAGAAAGGCAAGAATCAAGTAAAAAATTTGAAATATAAAGAAGCAGACAACATTCAACTGGAAAAGCAAGAAGAGAAAAGAATCCAAAAATGTGAACATAATATAAGGATACTCTGGGACAGTTTCAAGCGTACCAACATCAGAATTGTGGGGGTGTCAGAAGAAGAGAGAGAGCAAGATACTGAAAACCTATTTAAAGAAATAATGACTGAAAACTTCCCACATCTGGTAAAAGAAATAGACTTACAAGTCCAGGAAGCACACAGAATCCCATATAAAAGGAATCCAAAGAGGACCACACCAAGACACATCATAATTAAAATGCCAAGAGCAAAAGACAAAGAGAGAATATTAAAAGCAGCAAGAGAAAAACAGTTTATTACCTACAAGGGAGCACCCATACTACTGTCAGCTGATTTCTCAACAGAAACGATGCAGGCCAGACGGGAATGGCAAGAAATATTCAACGTGATGAATAGCAAGAACCTACAACCAAGAATAATCTATCCAGCAAAGCTAACATTCAGAATTGAAGGGCAGATAAAGAGCTTCACAGAGAAGAAAAAGCTAAAGGAGTTCATCAACTCCAAACCAGTACTATATGAAATGCTGAAAGGTACTCTTTTAGAAGAGGAAGAAGAAAAAGGTAAAAGCCAAAAAATTATGAACAAATACCTATCTATCAACAAGTGAATCTAAAAATTAAGTGAATTAAAATTTTGATCAACAGAATAAACTGGTGAATATAATAGAATCAGGAGCACAGAAAGAGAGTGGACTGATAATTCTCAGGGGGAAAGGGGTGAGGGGTGTACAGGGAGAAACTGGACAAAAATCATACACCTATGGAGGAGATCAATGGGAGGGAGGTAAGGGCAGAGGGAGGGGTGGGAGCTGGGTGGAGGGGTGCTATGGAGGGGGAAAAAGAGAAACAAATGTAATAATCTGAATAATAAAGATTTAATTTAAAAAAAGAAACACATAAAAAAAAATAATGACAGATGGGTGGGATTGTAACAGATTGAAGATTGGAGCCTACTCCTTGATCCTTTCCCAATGTGTTCAGTTCGGTACCATGGCATGGCTCTTTTAGAGAGGCTGATAGATACCAGTTACAATTTACCTTTTCAGCCATAAAGTCACATTTTTTAGCCGCTTTAGAGAAGTAAGGTTGTGACTTGAACTCATGTTCACCATTTCTACATTAGTTAGCCATCTACACCATTGCCATACTAGTCTGGCACATGGAGTTCTTTGTGAAACCTCTGCTGACCTATAATAAGTTTTGGCTCATTTTCCTTGGTGCTACTATAGGAATTTGTCCTGTCCACTATATGAACTTATCACACTACACTGTCATTATTTGTCTAGCTGCAGTAGTAGCAGTGAACTCAAGAGCAGAGTATAAAGCAGGGTCTAGCACACTGCTTTGCACTAAATGTTTGTAGAGCAAACTAACCATTATACAAAATATATTAAATTGGAGAACATTATAGGTAAATATCATGTGAACCAAGCCCTTTTAAAAAAAAAAAAAAAAAAGGAAGAGGGCCCAGCTGGTGTAGCTCAGGAGGCCAGTTTGATTCCAGGTCAGGGCACATGCTTGGGTTTGGGGCTTGATCGCCAGTAGGGGGCATCAAGGAAACAGCGGATCGATGATTTTCTCTCAACATTGATGTTTCTATTCTCTCTCCTTCTACTTCCTCTTTGAAATTATATATATATATATATATATATATATATATATATATATATATTTAAAAAAAAGACAGAACCAGTTCGGAGATAGCATCTCAAAAATAAAAATAATAGTTTGGACTCTGAAAGATAAGGTAGGTAGCTTACCAGAGGTTATTCAGTGGCAGGTCTGGGCCTAGAATCTAATCCACTGAAATTCAGAATAGTTTTCTCTGCACCACTGTGAGACTATCCCATTCTTTCCCTATCAGCATAACCCAACTGCAAAACTCATCCAAGTCTTGGCAACTCTGTTTTCACATAGTCTCTCCCACATAAATTAGTCCAGTCCACTGTCAGTTCTCAATTCCAGGATAAAATTTATTTGTTATGTGCGAGTAGGGATGGAAAGGGTGGGGGTGTGGTCCCACTATGCAGTTACTCTCTAGCCTTCAGTATGTGCTGTCTCAGCCCGTCTCTGGTCAAAGCCACTTGTTCAGAGTAGTGGTGCTACCTTGAGAGCATTTTAGGTCAGTGGCCATCTCCTGAGTTCCCTGGTCACATTCCAATCACTGTGATCAATATATAAGTGATCAGTGCTGGTCAAAAGTAGACAAGAGGCACAGGCTGTTGAAGAGTTCTAGTAATGACACATAGAATGCTCAATTTGTTAAAGTGCTCAACTACAACATAAAAATGAAGGTGTTGGGAAGATATCTACTGGTAAAAAAAACAAATTATGATCTGAGGGGCTGCTGGAAAGACATAATAAGGAAAGTACATAAAAAAGAACTCTGCTCATATTTCAGCAATAAGGGAAAGAAAAACTTAAAGCTCAGTCCCTGAATCACTAGAACTCAAAATCAAACATATCCATGGAGACCAGCTCCTTTAATTCCTCGAGACTGAATGAAACATTTATCATTATGTCTTTTTTAATTCTTCTATCTTCAATTAAATTTCTAATCTGAAATCTGGTTTCCTGTATGAAAAGGTCTATTATGAGCAAGTGGCCAATTTACATATGCCCTGTAAACCACTTTTCTGTAATGTGATTAGTAAAAACCTGCAGTTAAGATGAGAATTCTGTTTCCAAATCTGCCAGGTTGAGGTCCATACCCAAGAACAAGAGGTCCATAATATACCCTCCTGGCATGATTATAAGATCCATGATTGGGGTGCCATGGTAGTGAGGGTTAAGTATTCATCAGCAGCAGTGACTCTCTTGTCCTAGAAGTTAGTATATGACCTCACAGTCACTTGTAAGTCCAGTGAGCAGTGGCCCAGCCCTGGCCCTTGCACAGATCCCTGTGACGAAGGAAACAGGCATGGACTCGGAACCTACGACCACAGTGGGGACAGGCATGCAAGGCTCCTGCATGGGTCTTCATATGCTCTGTCAGATGGTGCTTCAGCTTGAAGCGCTTGTTGCAGATCCCACAGCCAAAGGGCCGGAGGCTGAATGTCAGCATAATGTGCCGGTCACGCTTTGGTTTCACTGCAAACCGCTTCCCACACAAACATCCAAAACATTTTCCATCTGCAGGAGGTGTCCCCCCTAGTTTCACAGGCCCATGAACAGCCTGCCCCGCTCCCCCAGGTCCCCCACCCCCTGACAGGATTTCATTCCCATGAAGATCCACTGGTTTCCAGGATGGACCTTCTCCTCCAGAGGTTGCCCCTACTCCTGAGGGCGGCAAGAACCCCACCTCTTTGCCGCCTTCAGTGCCTCCTCTAGGAAACGCTGTGGTCTCCTCCATTACTCCTCCAGACTGAGTTCCACTTCCGGTTATGTCCTCCTTAGGCTCAAAAGGTTCCTGCTTAATGTAGAAGATTTTGGGGGGCGGTGCAGAAGGAAGGGCAGGAGGTTCAAGTGGTGCACTCTCCTCCTCTGGAAGCCTACGGGGAGTAGCAGATATGGGCAGTGAGTGGGACCCATGAGAGTGGGGAACCCCTGATACTCTGGCAGTCTGAGAAAGTGCTGCTGACCCCTGATCTTCATCATCATCTTCCTCCTCCTCCTCCTCCTCCTCCTCCACTTGAATCTGTAACACCTCTCCCAGTTCACTCCCCTCCCCTCCAATGGGGTTCTGGGTAGAAGCAGAAGACTGCACAGGAGTCTGGAAAGAGGAAGAGCGAATGCACCAACCTCCGGTTGATGATGTAGTGGAAAGAAGTGTGTGATAAGGGGTCGCTCCGCGGGCTGCAATTCCACCACCTGAGGTTTCCAATTCTCTAAGAATCTCTGAGCACTGATCTACTACTTGCCACATCTGGAGGCCACTGGCCACAAGGAGGTGGGCAGGGAGAGCATCCAGTGGCAGGCGCAGGCGCCCTGAATAAATGAGCTGGAGCAGCCCCTCGAAGGCATCAGCTTCAATGACACTGGGCAGAGTGAGACGTGGGGCATCCCCCAGAAGAAGTTTGTCGTGGAAGTAAGGAGAGGCAGCAGCCAACACTGCTTTGTGAGCCCTAAGTTCCCGGCCCTGCACCAGGAGAGAGACATCACAGAACTTTCCCTCTAGCCTGTGACGGTTCAGGGCTTCCAGAAGCATTGAGCTATGCTGAGGGAACTCGATCTGGATGGTCCGTGGGGCTGGGTTGCAGTTCGGGGACGGGGGGACGGGAGGCAAAGGTGTCGAGGTATCCATGGCCTCCACGGAGAGAGCGCAGAGGATCGAATCCAGGAGATGAGGGGCAGGGGTAGACCTCACGCGGGATGAAGGCTGTGGAGGAAAGAGACGGGGTCACAGCAGCTCTGAATAGAGAGCGCGCGTTGCCTCAAACACCACCGGCCTTCTCCCCCACCGCCTCCCTCAATCCCCGCCCCAACCCCTAACCCGCGGAAACTTTTCAGTCAGACCAGTCTCCCGCACTCCCCCACGAACAAAGCAACCAACACCAACCGGGTTTAATTCCAGGGCCCGTAAGGAGATGGGGGGTCTTCCAGCCAGAGCCCGACTGCCCGCCGCTCCGTTGCCCCTGTGTTGCCCACAGGGCCCAGCTCCCAGGAAGCCGCAAGCACCGGGCGCAGCCACAGCACTTCAGTAGCTATAGCGCCGTCTCGGCCGGAAGCCGCCGCCTTCCCGGACGCCAACGCCGGAAGCGGTGGGCAGGACTAGAAGCAGCCAATTGGAGCCCACGAGCCCCGTGTTGATAGGCTGCTGAGAGGCGGTGCCGGCTGCGCAGCTGCGAGGAGCCTCCGAGGAGCCGCGCGCGGTTGGAGGGGCGGCTGGAGAGCCGCCCGGTTTTAAGGGTGGCGCCCGCGCACCGCGGGTGCTAAGAGGGCGAGACTAAGGGCACCTGCTGTGTAGGCTAGGCACTGTCCACATCACCCGAGGCCCTTCCCCCGCCCTGCGAGGTAGGTGTTGCCTTCAGTTCCCTCCGTTGGCAAGTGCTAGGTCTGGGATTTGGAACCCAATTCGCTAAGGAACCATGTTCTTTCCTCACTTCCGCCTGGGGACATTTTAACCAGCAATGAAACCTTATTTCTAGGTAATTACTTTCTCTTTTTTTTACTTGTGTTTTTATTGATTTCAGAGAGGAACACCAATAATGAAGAGAATCATTGATTGGCTGCGGCCTGCAGGCCCCACACCGGGATGGGGCCCCAGCTCCGCCACAGCCCGGCAATCAAACCGTGACATCCTGGCTCGCAAGTCGAGGCTCAACTACTGAGCCACGCCTGCCAGGTGGTAATTATTTTATTTAAAAAATGCTTGTAGACAGACTTGGAATCTTAGACAATGCTCCTTTTCCTTGGCCTCTTTTCTTGGGGTTAAGTGAGGAGGGAGAACTAGGCTGGGTTTGGCCAGTGCAAAACCCTGTTAAAAAACAGACAGCAATTCCCAAATGGAGTCATTTGTGCCAAGCCCATATCTCAAACGAAGACTTAATACTTAACCTAATTGCAGTTTTACTTTCTCCCTGGAATGTAACTTTTATTCAGCCTGGGGTTACCCGATAGACCTCTTCCGTAGGAGGTCGACCTTGTCTAAAACAGTGCGTTCTTAGCCAATAATTTCCTTTTTCCACCCTTTTCCACCTTTAAAACCATTTCTTTTATGCAGCTGGGCTGAGCTGTTTGCTGGATGGGATGCTGGTCAATTCATGAATCAGTGAATAAAGCCAATTAGATCTTCACATTTACTCAGTCGAATTTTGTGTGTGGTTTTTTTTAACACCCTGCTCTAAAACAGGAAGCCCGGCTGGCTGGGAGAGGGATACTCCAGGAGGTGACTATGTCTTGCACAGGGATAGTTTCTCCTGGGCAGTGGGTCTCCTTTCAAAAAGCAGGTTTTATCACCCTGTTGGTCCTTCTGGAGGTCCCAGCTTAGGAAAGTCAGCAGAGAAATAAAAGAACAACCTCCGTTTATTAAACATGATTTTTCAGGTTCACCACACACTCCAGAAAAAAAGGAAAGGGGGCTGGGAGTGGAGAAAAAAGGACAGTGGTAGGGGTAGAGAAGGCTGGGGTGGGGTTGGGTAGGAAGGGAAAATGAGAAAACAAAATAAAACTGATAGGGAGATGCGCCTCCCTACCCTTAGGGTGTTGGGTGGGGAGGGTAGCATGGGGGAGGGGGCTAGGAAGCTCTGTACACAGGGGTTGCCCCCAGCCCCCACACACACACCCCAGATATATACAGTACAAACCCCAGATAATTACAACAGCCAAGTAAGAGGAGAAAGGGGGATTGCAGGTAGGGTCTGAGGTTGGGAAAGCAAGGAAAGGGCACAGGGATAAAATTTCACATATTTACAACTTTTATATAAGTATAAATTTGGCCCCGGCTGGGTGTATGTGATTAGGGGGAGAGACTGAAGGGAACTGTCCATACAAAAGAAAGAAGGGTGGAGTTTGCAAAGTCTCATTACCAAACGCAAGAAGGGATGAGGGGGCAAGGCTGGGTAGGGGACAGCAGTCAAGAGGGGTGTCAAGAAGGGGGTTCTCCCCTCTCATGACCTACCCACCCCAAACTCCATCCATCCTACCTCCCCTATCCCGCCAGAGAGCTATGTACAGAGAAACACCGAAAAATTGTGGAGCTGGCGGGAGGGAGGGAGGAGGGGAGGGAGGTTGGGAGGGGGAGGGAGAAGAGAGGGTAGCCCAGCCCTGTCCTACCTCCCCCAGGGGACAAAATCATGGAAAGAGGTCCCCAAAACCCCTCTTCCACACAGGTCCCCCCACCCTGGGGGAAAGAGACATGGCTTTTCCTAGAGTAAGTTCCCCCATCCCCCTGGGAGTAGAGACCATGAAGAAAGAGGGGAGGGACAGGCGGGACTGTGTGTCAAGGTAAGGCAGATCAGCTAGTCTGTCCTCCCCAACATACACACCCTCCTAAACCCTAACCCCTCACCCTAACCTCAATTCCACCCCACCCAACACATTGGGAGAGGGGGGGGCATCAGCCCCCTCACCCCGCTCTGGGACCAGCCAAGAGCAGATCAGGTGTGGGAGGAAGGGGAGACAACTCCCATTCCCCCCTTGCCGCCCCCACCCTGCCCCGGTGGCCCCTCCACCCCATCTGGGTTCTGGGTGGGGAGGGAGTAAATTTAAGAGTGGAAGGATGAGAAGGAGTTTGTGCGTGCTGAGCCCCCCCAGACGCTCCTGAGAAATCAAGGGGTAGTAGGGCCCCCTCACCCGGGGTCCTCTCCCCATAACAAGGGGGACAGGGGAGGCCAAAATGGGGCAATGGAGGGAAGTTAGATTGTCAGCTCTGGTTACTGCTAAAAAATCACCCTGAAGTTGAAAGTTTGGAGGTGCCACACCCCCAAGAGTGGGGGCGAGGGTCTGTCCCCCAGTGCTCAGGGGAACGATGAGGCAGAGGATGGGGATAGCACCCCGGAGTGAAGGTGTCAGTGTGGGGTAGGTGGTGTCTTGGGGAAAGGGTCCTCGGAGTTACAGGGGGCAGCAGCCCAACAGAAGAAAAGAGGGGCAGCTAAGGGTCCCTGCTCTCCCTCCTGGAAACGGTGCAGTAGGGGTGAGGGACTGATGCCCCCAGGAAGCATTCAGGGAGGCAGTCCCGCTGTCCTGCGACGTCCAGTCCCGGTGGTCGATGTTGTCCGGGGTGGGGTGATGGGCAAGGAGGTCTGTGATGCTGGGTGGGCTAGTGGTCTGCGGTGTTTCGGAACTCGCCGTTCTCGGTGATCTGCAGCCGGGGTGGGGGGGGGCGGGGCTGGGGGGGCCAGGCCGTTCCAAGGTGGGGCCAGCGTCACACGCGGGTTTGTTGGACCCAAGGGGGGAAGCTGCCTCTCCTGCAAGACACCAAAGAGGAGAGCGCGGACTTATTGAGACGCATCGCAGTGGCCTGGGTGCCAGCCCCCTCGCAGTGGCCTCCCCCAAAGCCAGCCCACGCCCTAAGCTGCGCCCCATCCTCTTCCCCCAGGACCACCGTACACCCGCTCCTGTTTCATTTCTCACCTTCAGTAGAAGTTTCTTCTTCTGGGATCAGGGAGAAGGAATCTTACCCCAGACTCCTAATAGGGCCTTCCACCCAGGAGTCACCGCAGGACACCAGTTCAAAAGCAAGTCCCTCCCCTCGCCCACCTCTTGTTCCTCCTGCCCAGCCCACCTCCTCCTCTGGGAGCCTTCTCCCAGCCCACCCCCAATCCAAGGTAAGAACTTTATGTTGAGGGAACAAGGGGAGGCAGTACAGCAAAACCTCATTAATCCAAACCCCCATGGATTTGGAATTTTTTCATAATTTGAATAAAAACAGGGCTTGAGTTTTCCTTTATCTATGAAGAAAGGGGTGCTAAGCAAATTAATAGTGGCAATGTGTCTGTGGGAGGAATATTTAACCTATACCGGAAAACAGACTTTTCAGTCCTATCTATTCATTAATGCATGCTCCCTGAGGGCGCGAGGAGAAAAGCCTATTCATTGAAGTTTACTTACTGTATATATTTGAAGACATGCATTTCATTAAATAGACACTGTCATTCAGTTTTGTCACTTATTCAGAGTAGCCATCTTCTCAAATATAACATTCCAAATTAGAGAGGTTTAACTGTACTGGGGGGGAAAGGAAGGGGATTCAGGGAAGTGACGTGGGAGGGCTGCCTCTCTCTCCCTCCCTCTCTCTCCCTCTCTCTAACCACAACAGCCTGGGAGCCCTGCAGGCACAGCAGGCCCCAACCTCTGCAGCCACAGGAAGCACAAACGCTTCTTTCTTTCCCACCCTCTCGTTCCTTTCACTCCCTCTTCCTGGGCTCCATTAAAGGTGAGTGTACCAGACCCTACTGCCATCCCTGGTCCTGTATCACCCCTGCTGCTCCGGCCCTCGGCCAGGCTCCGGCTCTCTGCTGGGAGAGAAGGTACGAGGCTTCTGGTCGCTCACCGGTTTTTGGGCCCCTGCCTCCTGCCCTCTTGCAGCAGGAAGTCTGTCTATCCCCCAATAGATTTTGTTTCCGCCAACCAAAAAATAAAACACAGGCACAGAATTAATTTTTAAATTAATGGCTGAGCTGTAGAGGGACCAACACCTAAAAATGCTTTAGGAAAAGCTTTCAAATTACTTCCTGGGCCACAGGCATTTAGGCCTGGCCCGTTATGTCTGACCTTCTCTCTTAAGGGTACAACATCCTCCCAGGTAGAAGCTCTCAACTCAGCTCTCCCTCCCAAATCAAAGATGTCTCTCTCAGAAGCCACCAGACCCCCAGCCCTAAGCAAAGCTGCCTCACTCGCTTTCCACAGTCAGCAAGGGAGGGGTGGCGGGCAGCAGGGAAAAAAGAACCCTTAGATGCCTGTCCCTCTGCTTGGCTGCCGGGCATGCCCTCTCACCCCCATGGATCCCATTTAGAAAGTAGATAAATTGGGGTACCATTATTCATTTTTGCTGCAGGAGTCCTTTCCACGTGAGGTCCCCTGATGCCTTTCAGCGTCTGTTTACAAGACCACTAAAACTTTGATAGGGAGGCTGGGCAGGCAGAGCTAGTGACAGTGTGAGGAGCCACTGCCCGCTGCAGACCAAGCCCACAGAAAATAAGGCGCCCAGAAATGATGTCAGTGGCCAACAGGTTCCCTTGATAGTTTTTTAGGTAGGATTGTGTCTGCAAAACTACTAGGTGGCGTGAGAGGAGGAGCGAGTGGCATTAGCCACTTTTGGGTTGTGAGCTCTGACAGAAAGAACAGAGGTTAGTTAACATGCTGCTCCCGGCACCCATGTCTGGGAATCAACATGGCCACGGAGCCCATGATCTTATCTAGAAGCAGTCTCAGCCCACTGCCAGTTGCATGCCACACGGGCCAGTCGGCATGCTTATGCCTGTCATGGCTCCTTGCTCCTCCTGCTCCACTAACCCTGCCTACTGTTCTGACATCTGAACAGCAGTCTTTCCAGGTCCCCTCCCCGAGTTAACAAGCTCCTCATAATTCTCACTAATAGAGCTGAATAGGAGCCCAGATGCCTTCTACCTCACAGCTGCAAGGAGAAGGAAGAGAGAGAAGTGGGTGAGAGGTAGAAGGAAGAAGGGTAGAGAACGAAGGTTAGGTAAGGAAGAGTAAACCCCAACCTACCTGCTGTGGTCAGAACAGCCCCTCTAGCAAGGGTGCCCCAACACATCATCACTGCCCCCTTAACAAGCCCCACGCCCAACAGCCCAACCCCCAAGGACGCTCCGGTGAAATGGGGGGTGACAGACATACACTGGAGAGGAAAAGGAAGAGGAAGAGGCTGACAGTTAAGAGGAGGCTGGGAGTAGGTTTGGTGGGAAAGGGAGTGTGAGCTGGGTATGCACTGCCGCCAGGGTAGATGCCTGGCACTTGAAGGTGTCACCTAGCCAACCGGGAGGCATCGGGAAGCACTCTCTCTAGGCAGCGCCTTGGGAGGTGGTCTATGCAGGAGGTATCAGAGGGCAGGGTCTGTGGAGGTTCCCAGGTGTTGAGCCGCAGTGAGAGGGAAGGCTGTGCAGAGTCGGAGGGAAGTGGGCTTCAGGAGTGACCAACCTGCAGTGGTCCGGAGTCACCTCCCCCTGTGTCCTCCGCCCGTGGTCAAAGAGCAACCAGGAGAACTACCTGATGAGGAGCTGCAGGGGGAGAGAGTGGGGTCATAGGGTCAGGAGCCTGGGGGAGGGTGGGAAGGCTGGCAGGCTGAGCAGGAGGAAGAGCGTGGTGGGAAAGTGAGCAGACTCCGTGGAGAGCAAGGGGCAAGAGTGCAGGAGGGAGGCCCTAAAGCTGGCCAGTGAGAAGAGGGAAGGCAACAGAGAGGTGGAGAGCTAGTCAGGTGTGAGGGCCAGAGGCGGTTAGACTTAAACCCCCAGGGTGTAAGAGCTTGCAGGGTGGGAGGGTTTAAGTTCTAAAGAGCCAGGGGGACTATGCCAGGGCTGCCCAGGAGTCAGGAAAATGAGAGCCAAGAAAACAGAGGATGGAGACCCCACGTCCCTACGGCCTCATCCAGAGCCTGGGGGAACTAGCAGTCATGCGCCCTGTGCTCTATTCTAGTGAAATGCAGCATCTAGGCCGGGGCTAGCCACCTGCCAAGAAGAGCTCCAAGGAAGCTGAACTCCCAGACTGGACAGGAGTGGACCCAGGAGGGCAAGGCTTCCAGGAGCTGGATGTGGTCTGGGCGGAGAGTGAGGTTCTCGCAGGTCCTGAGACGCAGACCGAAATGGGTAAGACAGGGTGGGAAGGCACAGGGTGTGGGGCTGACACAGCCAGGAGTGACAAAGGCACAGACGATGGGATGAAGATGGGGTCACCGAGGGGCTGCTGGGGGCAGCCAGTGGACACACAGAGGACAATGGGAGAGACAGACGTCAATGTGGCTTGGGTGCTGGTGCAGTGAGAGCACGAAGGACCGTGGGATGGATGGGGATGGGACACGGAGAAGATAAATGACATTGTAATTTCCACCTGAGCGTCGAGCAGCCTCTTCTTGGGCTCGGGCAGTGGCTCAGCCATGGTGGGGTGGTCCCGGCGCAGCTCCTCCTCCACCAGCATCAGCCTGAAGGGACGGGCTTCAGTGGGGTTAGTGGCGGGCACTAACTGCCCAGGGAACTCCTGACCCAGGCACCATGCAGCTCTCGGGCACCCTTCTCCCCTGCCCCAGAATCCCTCCATTGTCCGTTACTCACCCTCCACTCAGGGACCCTCTGAGTGTCTACCATCCACATACCCCAGCCTGTCTGCTCCCACTCAGAGCAGCGCCCTCCCAGATCCCTGTGGCTGAAGATATGGCTCTCATGTCCCCCATTCCATCTCCTGTGTAGCCCCTGATGCCCCTACCCAAGAGGTCCTCTACAATCATTATTATCCTAGCATTTCTCTGCCTTTGGTAGAGATCCTCAAGGTGATTTCTGATAACGGACAGCAATTAGAGCAGTGATTTTCCAAAAAGTTTCCAATGAAGCCTTGTTCTTCTAATTAATGTTACTCAAAAACACTTTAAGAATGAATCAAAATGGAGCTGGCACTGAATGGAGTGAGGCCCAGGGTCCCTCCCAGTTCTCAGGTTAATTGAGCCCCGTGCTGAGACACCTCCGTTGGATGGGGCTCAGGGCTCCACAGAGCAGCTGAGAATGTGCACAGACTTTATAAAGGAAGGGCATTCCTCTTCTACCGAACACCCTTCCAAGCCTGGGCCCAGGATGGCATGGTCAGAGGCTGCTCTGGACAAGGATCCCTACTAGGTTTAAGGTGACTATCATGGCCTAGGTAGAAAGTAACACAGTGGTGGTTGGACAGTAACAGGCACATTTTCCAAGGGCTTCAGAAGTTACTCTATCAGGGACACTTACTACACTAAGCAAGGGCCTTCTTCCCTACTGGTGGATTAAGTGTAGGGGTGAGCTTTCTTCACAGTGTCTGGAGTTGGGGTCTGGGGCTCTCTTCAATCTCAAGCTCTCCCTTGCTCCCCCTCCCCAGGCCGCCCCTCACCTGCCAATGATGCTCTTGATCTGCGAATCCTTTTCCACCTGCTGCTGCCTTAGCCTCTTCTCACTCTGCTCCAGTCGGGCCTGATACTGCATCAGAATTTTGCTGGTTTGTTCTTCCTGGGACAGCAGTCTCCGCTCATACTCTTCCAGCTTCCGGTTGGACATGTGCAGCCGCTCCTTCAGTGAGTGGATCTCCTCCTCGTACTCCTTCACCTGCCCGCCGGGCACACGACCCCGCACTGTGAGGGGCGCCCTGCCCTCACCCCACTACCCTGCGCCAGCCCTGCCTGCCAGGAACAGCTTGCCAGGTTGAGGATGACATCCCAACCATCTCCTCCAGCCCTTTCCCTGCTATTGATCATACACACCTACTTTTTTGAAGGTCCCACCATCGAGCTGAAGATCCCTTACAATGGAGCATGGTCACAGACTCCCATACCCCGAGAGGTATATACATGTCCTCACACATGCACCTGGACACGTGAGACCCCACTCAGGAACCTAAACAGACTCATGGATACAACCTGAATTTAAAGCCACAGAGCCTGGGGAAGACCAGGAAGGAGAGACACTGGCTGGGGAGAGGAAGGCTGCACCCTGGGGCAGAGGGTCTGGGCTCAAGGAAGTCCTGGCTGAGAAGCCACGAATGCCTCTGTCGATAATGAAGCAGAATTCCGAGGCTGGAAGGGCTCGGAAGAGTCATTCTATCTGCCCTACTGGCTTTAAAATCTGGAGCTGGGCTGTCCACTACAGTAACTACTAAAAATTAAAACCTCCTTTCCCCAACTGCATCAGCCACGTGCCCCGTGGCCACCATATTGGACAGTGGAGACCACAGAACATTTCCACCACTATGGAAAATCATACTGGACAGTTCCAGTCAAGAGCCTTCCGCAACAGACTCCTCACCTGAACCGCCAACAGAAACACTGATCTGAGAGATGGTCTTCCCGTCCTCTGCGGAGCACACACACAGCCAGGCATCCTGGGTGAGGAAGGGTGCCACCCTGGCCAGCAGGGCTTATTCTCTCCTTGGGCTTGCTAACCAAGTCCATCTCAGTCGGTCCCAACATTGCCTACGTCAAACACCAATTCTCCCAAGAAATTTCTCTCCACTTCCCAGGTTGCAGCCATACGCTCTCTTCCTATAACCTAACCCTACAGCCATGCTTTCCTTCAAGGTTCTTGAGCTATGACTTCACCAGGTAATGTGCTGCTAAGCTATTATGTGTGTCCAGAGCTCTTGATGTCTTTTGCTCTGGGCCACCACCAGCTGGGAGTCTGGATGGTCTTTACACACTCAGGCAGATACACTATTTCACAGCACCAACCCTCTGTCACCTCTGCCCAGGGAAGTGACTGGGCAAAGTGGACATCGCTTTTAGTGCATCTCCGCCCCTCTACCCTGCCCAGCTGATCAGCTCACTGCTAGTGAAGTGACTTTCCACTCCTGAGCAGTCACAGGAGCCCCGACTATGTTCTCCTTGGGCAAGAGCATGGGGGGACGCCTACTACAGAACCTGTTTCTCCCCCAGACGAGCTATGCTGTGTATAACCCACAAAAAGGAGTTAGAATTGAATTCTCAACAGACTGATTGTATCTGGTCTCCCCTAACAGACTGAAGGCTTCTCAGGACAAGGGGTCAAGTCTTTCTTTTTCCCCCACCATAACTACCTGATCCTGGCCATTTCCCTCGGCAATGACAAGGGCAGGGCAGGGCAGGGCTTAGGGCTGGTGGGGCTAGCGTACCCTGTCCAGCCGGCTCTCATCCATCGACTTGGAGTACTCCTTGAGCTTGTACTCCTCCCGTTCGATGTGGGCACTCTCGATGTCAGCCGACAGGTGAGGCATATTGGAAACCCAGGCCACTGTCCGCTCCGAGGCTGGCATTGTGGGGTTCAGCGTGGATGGCGTCTGAGAATGCTGGGACAGGACAGATGAGGGCACAGAGAGGGAAGGTGGGAGAAGACGGGGCATTTAGAGCGAGCACGGCCAGGAGATGGGCCCCAGCCCTGTTCCCCTGCTCGAGCTCTGACCACCTGTTTAAGCCACGAATGTAACGCCTCCCGAGTGCGAGCTCCCTTCGGGCAGGGACCTTTGCCTGCTGTTCACTGCCAAACCACAGTGCCCAGAGCAGCACACAGCATGCGGCAGGCACTCACACGTACTTGTGTAACGAGTGGAAGGAGGTGAGAAAATTATAAGTTCAGACCACAAACTAATAATCTACCTCTACCTCTCCAACTTGTTTCCTTCTGCCCTCCCTGCCTTCCTCCCAGCCTCACCTACCTGCTTGGTGATGGAGGGCTTGAGCCCCCCCCCCCCTCCGCCACCGCTGCCCCCGCTGCCCCCAATGCTGCCCTCCTTGCTGAGGCTCTGTTGCCGTGGACGGGCAGGACCGTAACTTGGCTCCGGCGACTGCAATAGATTCCCGCTGGATGGCCGGGGTTTCTGGGCAGCGCTGACTGTCAACTGCTGAGACTTGCCCCTCTGCAATGGAGGGGGCTGGCCCCCACCACCCCCGCCACTGCCCCCTCCGCCACTCCCACCTCCAGGCCCTGAGGCGGCAGGCCTCTGGGGACCAATTGTGATCTGGGGAGGGGACAGCATGTGCTGCAGGTTGTCCTGTAGTGAAAGCTGCCGACGGGTAAAGTCAGTACCAGAGGGTCCGAACTCATCACTGTAGCTGTGACTGTGAAGAATGGAAGCGGCAGGGGGTTTGGGGACCCCAGAGGAGAGGTCCTCACTCTTGCTATAGCCATGGAATGGGGCAAAGGTGTCCCCTGGGGGCTCTCCACCTCGGTGGTGGTGATGGTGGTGGTGGTGGTGATGGGAGGAAGGTGGACCGTGGCCGCCGCCCCCTCCGTGGCCCCCTGGGGGACCTGGCCCATCAGCAGCCATGTGGAAGAGAGGGTTCTGGAAGGAGAGGGGGATGCGCAGTTGCTGGGCAGGAACACCATCTGTGGTGACACCCATCTGGCTGAGGCGCATGCCAGCCGCCGTGATGGACGAGCCGCTCCCCTGGGAGAGGCGCCCGGCAGGTGCAGGCCGCAGCCCCAGGGCGGCAGTCAGGGAGGCCTGGCTGGAGTGCAGCAGGTCCCCGACAGCGGCCAGGTTGGACACGCTGCTGCTGTTGAGGCGGCCCCCAGGCCCGTCCCCCTGCAGATCCAGCATGGAGACACTCTTGTTGACACTCAGCATTTTCTGCTCTGGCTCTGTGATATCCGAGCTGCTCGTGCAGTACGCTGGCGAGGACCGGGCGAGGGGTGGGCGGCTCACATAGAACAGGTCTTTCCCCCCACCAGGTGGTGGGGGGGGCGGCTTTTCCTTGGTTGGGGAGGGGAGGCGAGCCATGTCCATAGAGCTGTCAGAAGGGAAGGGGCACACAGCAGGAGGTGAGGCCAAGGCAATGGAGCCAGGTGTGGTCTGGCACAGGCCCTGAGGTGAAAAGTGGCACCCTCAAGGGAAGGGCTAAGAGCTGGCAGCAACAGCTCTGGGCAGGGAGGCAAGGAAGGATGGGAGGGGAATGTGGGGAAGGGAAAAGAAAGGACAAAACCCCTGTCGGGATGGAGGGAGGCCTAGAGGAGGGGAGATGAGGGCAGCAAGTGGAGGGATGAGGGGCAGATATGGAGGAGATGAGGGTGCATGGAGGAGGAGAGGAGAGAAGGAAGGTGGAGGCCACTGGAGTGGGAGACAGAAAAGGGAGGGGGAGGGGAGAGCCCCTCACCTGTTGAGGCCTCGCGCCATGAAGGACTGAAGATCGATGGAGCTGGAGAGAGATGGAAAGAAGGGCAAGCACAGACAGAGAAGGAGAGAGGTGGGGAATATGGCACAGATGTGGCATCATGGAGGGAGTGGCAGGCAAGGAATGAGCAGGGTGGCCATCACCATGAGCAGCCGCTGAGGCAAGCACCACCCTTCGGAGCGGTGGCTCAGGAGGCCCTGCTAGGGCCAGTTGTGACTTCCCCAGCCCTGGGTCGTGGTGAAGTCTGTGGGGGCTGGTGGGGGCTGGGGCAGTGCTTCTTCCCAACTGGTACAGAGGTATTTTGGATTGGCCGACTGGACACCACATGGCTGATCCGACACGCACTGGCTGAACCTCAGCTCAGGGATGGGCATGGGCGCAGGATAAAGTAGGTCAGTGCTGGCAGTGGATTCCCGGGGCTGGCTCACTCTGCTGGGGCCCCCAGGGCTTGCTCCACCTGATTTTGGAGGGCTCTCCCAACCTAGCCGCTGCCTGGATCTGCCTCCTTCCCATTTTCTCCGACACCTGCTCCTCTTTCTCTCAAGCCCCACAGACGCACATGTGGAGCCCAGTGATGTGTATTGGAAACAGAATGGTGGGGTCCCAGGACACAGATGTGGGGTCCCACAGTGCTCACCTGTTGAGGTCCCGCATCATGTAGCCCTGCATCTCGGCCGACGGGCCCCGCAGCACCATAGGCTGAGGCCGCGGCCGCTCGCTCTGGCGGCTCGGCTGCCTTTGGATATTGGGGTTCCTCAGAGCCGTGCTGATGTCATTGAGGAGCCGGGGCAGTGGGCCCAACTTCAGGAGGGCTTCCTGGAAGGGGAAGGCTGTTACCTGGGGGCTAAGTGCCCAGTTCTCCAAGAGACTCAGAGGGGGAGGGGGCTGAGCTGGGGGCACAGAGGGGGGACATGCTATGCAGGGGGTGGGCTCTCAGGCCACAGGAGCCTCTGCAGACAACTGGGACAGGGCAGAGGGGCATCTGCTGACCTTGCTGAGCTGGGGCAGCACCTCCCAGAGCAGAGCATGCAGTGTAGAGAGCTCGCGGCCCAAGTCGATGTAGCCCTCAAAGCTACTGCTGTTGGTCAGCGTGTCCAGGTTAGAGATCTCATACAGGAATTGCTGCATGGAACCCCACTCCAGCTCCAGAAACTCGTTCATGAACCCCAGAAAGTCCTCCTTTGAGGTAAACCTGCCGAGGCATCCAGGCAGAGGTCACACACACCATTCACCCACCATGTCTCAGGTCTCTGGCACGCAGGACACCCTTGCTGCCCACCCTAGCCCAAACCCTCCTCACTTGGAAAAGTTGGCCAGGTTCTGGATGACCTTGGCGATGAGGGTGAGGGTTCGTGAGGTCTGCTCATCTGGATACTCCTGCATGAGCCCGAAGAGACTGGGCGACATGATGGCTGGGCAGAGGAAGCGCAGGAAGAGCGAGGCGCTAATCAGCCGGTCAGCGATGTCCTCCCGACCCCGCTCTGCGCAGCGCAGTCGCCAAGATGCAAACACCTCCTTCAGCTCCCTCGGGAACACGCTGGGGGGAAGGGGTGGGGAGACAGAGAGAAAGAGAAAGAAAGAGAGAGACCAGGACTGAGCCCCAGAGACCCTCAGCTTCCAGGGAACATGCCAAGGAGGTAGCAGGAAACAGGTGAGAGACAGGCAGGGAAGGGACCGCTGGGAGAAGATGGGTGGCTGCTGGGAGAAGAGGGCTATGGCAGAGGGGACAGACAAATTAGGGGAGAGAAATGGAGGGGCAGAAAAGGCAAGGGGAGAGAGACACATGGGAGACAGCGGTCATATGAGAGAGACGAGCAGAGGAGAAGAAAAACAGACACCAGGGAGAGACAGAGATGGGAGAGAGATGGAGGGTCACTTGAGGTATAGGGACCTTGGACCCCCCAACTCTTCTGAATTCCAGGGAAATGAGGCATGATCCCAGTCCCTGCAATGGCTCAGAGCTCACTGTCCCCATCTCCTGCCCCATGCTCCACTTTAATGTCCCACTAACACCTTGAACTCTTGCCTCTGGTAAAACGGGGCTCACCATCACTCCCACACCTCTGACTGGCCCCCGATTCCCACGGTTCTGTCAGTGAGGCCACAGGTCTCCCAAATACCAGCCTCCTTTCCAATCGCTGAAAACAGCTGCTGATCCTTTCCTCAGAGGGTCTTTCCTGCAGCCCTTCTCCACTATCCTGCCACACTCCATTGGGATCTGATCCCCATGCCTGACCAGTCAACTGTAGCCCCAACTACTCTAGACTTCCTTCTTCCTGTTCCAGGCACCCCCACCCCAACTCTACCTACTTCTCAGTCACCATACTTCTTGGTACCAGCACCGTTAATGGCATCCCATTACCTACAACATCCCATCACCTACGAATGACCTCAAACTCCTTAACCTGGCAACCGAGGCCTCCCAAATTCTAGTTCCAATCCCTCTGTCCAGATACCTGTCCTACCATTCTCCATTAGGAGCCATGTGCTCCACCAAACTGCCAATTGCTGTCTCCTGGAAGCTCCTGGGCCTGTTCACCATGCATGCACCTCATCTATAGCCCCTTCCTGAAAAGTCTTCAGAACTTGACTCACTTTCAAAGCCCAGCCCAGGGGGCACCCCCTCTATGAATACTTCTCTGCTTTATCTCAAAGCCCTGCCTTCCTGACCTTATATTACATGGGGGGACCCTCACTTGGCACTTAACACAGCCTACAACTGTTTTGCAGCTCTTATATATCTCATCTGTCCCTACTCCTCCCAGGGAGGTCCTCTGAAGGCTGGGGCCAGGCCTCACTCCTCTGCCTGCTTTTACAGCACCCAGCCCAATGCTTTGCCCATAACTGGTCCTCAGTCCTCTCTGAGGATGGACAGATGGATAAGCAAATGAACACACGACTCCCCCCCCCCCCCCCACCCCCCCTTCCCCGTCTCACCAATGGGGGTTGACCACCTTGCACAGGGCCAACTCACAGCACATTCGCAGGTTGGCCTGGTGCTCTGCCAGACTGGACGCCGTGCACTTGATGGGGTCCACCTCACAGTTCTCCTCAGACTCATACAGAGCTCGGATAAATTCCCCTGCGGAGCACAACAGGGTCACACTCCGGGGCAGGGACAGGGCTGCTGGGTGGGGGAATCTAAGAACCAGGCGGTTGGATGCTGGCACCCAGAAACTCTGGGTTCAGAGGCATCAAGCCTAAGGAAGGGTGGACTTAGGGTCTGGAGTAGCCAGGTTTAGGGCTGGATGAACATCTGGTAGGGTTAGGAAAAATAGACTTGAGGGTGGGCCATACCAATGGCATCCTTGAGGTATTTCTGACCAATCAGTCTCATATACTCTTCTATGGCTTTAGTGGCAAGCGTGTTCTCGCGGAATATGAGGTGCTCCCGTTCCATGAACCTGTCCACCTCAGACATGGCCATATCTGAAAGGAAGTCCTGGGGCCCAGAAAAATTCAAGGGTCAGCCAGCCTCACAAAGACAGAAGCGCCCGTTCCCGAGTCAACTTTTCCCGCTGGCACAGCACTCACCTTGGCCTTGCCCGTACTCTGCAGGATGTGAACCAGTGCACTGGCTACCTCCTCCTTGCCCTTGACATTCAGGGCGGGCTCCAGGACTGCACACAGCATGCGATAATGGTTGGTAACATACTCTGCAAACTCCTTGTACAGCTCCATGGGCAGGATGCTCATTGTCTGGTAACGTGCTTTCAGCCGTACAGCCGGGCAACCTCCTTTGCCCTTGCCCCCTGACCCACCCCCCGAGCCCCCGCCCCCTCCTGAGCCCCCCATACCCCCAGAGCCCCCACTGCCTGTTGGCAGGGTTACGGGGTACCACTGCTCTGTGAAGTGGCGCCCAGCCAGGGTGGCCACAGGCACAGTCACCAGGCCCACATAGCCCGCCTTGTCCTTCTTGCGCTTTTTGTCTGAGTCACGGTACAGATGCAGCCGCAGGGCTCGGACAGCTGGCAGGTTGTTAAACTCGAAGTGCTCGCCCCAGAAGACAGTGTCCCCTGATGCCGAGCGGGGCTTGGAGGTGGTGCGCGCATACAGCATGTCATCCAGGCAGAGCTCGCAGTAGTACCGCTTCTTGGGGGGCAGCTCCCGGGCCTCTATGATCCACAGCTTCAACACATTGTCCACCCGGCGGCTGTTGTCCTGGCAAGGTGGAGTGGGCATGGCGGATAAAGGGGAAGGGACAGAGGGACAGAGACATCAAAAGAGGAGATACAGTGAGAAAGTGAGAGAGAGTCTGTGTGAGGCAGCAATTGTAAAGCTAAGGAGCTCATGTTCACTTGGAACCTGCGAAGGGGGCCTTATTTGGAAATAGGGTCCTTGCAGATATGACCACACGGAGAAGCGTCACACAGGTTAGAGTGGGCCCTAGACCCCCGGACTAGCGTCCATATGGAGAGGGAGCCGTGGAAACCAGAGACAGACACACAGAGGGAAGATGGCCATGGGAGGTCAGTGGCAGCAGAAACTGGACAGATGAAGCTCAAGTCAAGGAATGCAGAGGTCACCAGTGACCACAGAGGTTGGAAGAGACCAGGAAAGATTCTTTCTAGAGCTTCAGAGGGAGCAAGGCCCTGCCAACATCTTGACTTTGGATTTTTAGCCTCCTGAACTGTGAGAGAATAAAGTTCTGTTGTTTTAAGCGGCCCATTTGTGGTAATTTGTTACAGCATCAATGGGAAAGATTTAAAAGCTAGAATAATAAGCCAAAAACATTAAAGTAGAATTTGAAGGGGAGAACTGGGAAGTCCTTCAAAGACAATCAGAACTTATTTTTTAAACAATAGAAGAATTGCATAAGTATAGGATGGGGGAGGCAACACAGCAGGTGGAAAGGATCTGGGAGGCTGAGATGACTGCATGGAGGGAGGGGGGTGTCACTGCAGGGTTAGATCACATCCAGCATCTTTTTTTGTTCTTATTAATCCGGACCCAAGGATATCTTTTCCAGTGATTTTTAGAGAGAGTGGAAGGGATGGGAAGAGACAGAGAGAAACACTGATGTGAGAGAGACACATCAATTGGTTGCCTTCTGCATGTGCCCCGACCGGGGCCAGGGATTGAGCCTACAACTGAGGTAAATGCCCTTGACCAGCACAGAGGCTGTGACCCTTCACTCCTCAGGCTGGCACTCTAACCACTGAGCAACCAGCCAAGGCGCATCAGCATCTTGGGTCCAATTCTTTAAGAAGGACATTGAGAACCAAGGGTTCCCCCAGGAGGGCCACCAGCCTATGAAATCACTGAAAAATGGGATACAGAGAACAGCTGATGGAACTGAGAGCATTTCTCCTGGGAAATATAAGTCTTGGGAAGAACCAACTCATAGAACTTGTGAGCCAAAGGGACCTTCGAGATCATGTGGTCCAACTCCACTGCCGCCAGTTTCATAGAGGGCAAACTGAGGAACAGATTACACTACTGGCAGTGGTGTCTGTCCTACAGGAGCACGGCAAGCAGGGGCTGGATAGCACCTGCCAGGGGATCGTGGGCAGTTCTACTTTCAGGAGACAGCCCAGAGCACTTCTGACCCCCAGCCACTCCATAAGCCTGTAATTTCTATAGCATGGAACGGATCAGGGGGTAAAAAGAAAGGTGGAAGAAATAAAGGACTCGGAGAAAAATGGGGGTCACTTCCCTTTCATCCATGGCCCCCCCTCCTCAGTTCCCTCTTCCCCCAAGCCTCCGCTCCTTAACTCCTTCCCAAAGAGGTCCATAGACTCCCGATGGCCTGACCTCTACCTTGCCCCTGATACCTTGTTGGGTTTTACTGCTCTCTGGAGATTCTCGATCCATTTGTCCCTTTCGGCCGCAGAACGACAGGCAAAACATTTTGTTCCTGACGATGTTGTTACCTGGAGAAGGGTGTGGAGTTGAGATGGGGCTGAAGAGGGGAGATAACTTCTGAGGACCGGAGACTCCACCACCATCTCCTCCCCCGCCTTTCTCCAGCCCCCAAGGTTTTGGTTTTCTCGACATCCCCACCAGTGCCACTTTCTTGAGGCCTCTCTGTCCTCACCCTCCATCACCCAGCACACTAGACCCAATACCTCAAAACAGAACTCCTGGCCCAGGATGGAGCTGTGCACGGGCTTGATAATGGAATCCTCATCCAAGTTAAGCTCTAAGGCCTCGGCTGCACTGCTAGGACTCAGCAAGGATTCGTGAGAATGCGACTCCTTAAAACTCTGCATCAGCCGGGCCCTAGCGGGCGGGAGGATCAGGAGAGAAGTTCAGGGCCCCACTCCTCTTACACACCAGGGCCAGTGTCATCAGCCTGGCTCCAGGATGGAGACTTGGGGAAAGTGCCTCCTGAACTCCCTTCCCCCACAGACACAGACAGACAGACAGAAACCAGCCTATTGCTGGGGAAGGTGATGAGGGATGTCAGAGAAGCAAGACTCCTTAAAGAAATCCCCTCGCCCTCAGTTCACACCGAAGGGGTTGTGAGGACTAGGGACACTGAGGAATATCTGAATCCAAAAATGGACCATGGCAGAGAAAAAAAGTGAACAAGTGGGCTTGGGACACCTCGAGGTGACCTCCAACATTCAAAGCCTCGGAATATGGGCGGAAACATGGAGGTGAAGAACCAGAGTGCAAAGATGTTCATCTGGGCCTGGCACGCGCTAGTGCTTACCAAACATTCAATAATTCAGAGAATGCGTGAATGAGGTAGGAGGACACTCTAGCAGAATCAGAGTTTATGGTAATTTGTTACAGCAGCCGAGGAAACTCAGAGGGGAAATTGCAAGACATAGGAGGAAGCTTCAGGCAGAAACATGAGAATGGAGAGACTGAAATGGGGACTGGGGAAGAGGGGGAGCTGGAGCAGGAAGGAGAAAAGGGGGAGGGCAAAGGCATGTGCAGAAATAAGAGGATGAGAGAAGGTGAGGAGGCATAATTGCAGGGAGGGACATGGGAATAGAGATGGGAGTAAGACAGGAGGAAATCCGGGAGAGAAAAGAAAGGGACTGAGGGAGCCGGGGATGGGGCCCAGGCCCAGGAATAGGAACAGCAGAGTGAGCAGAATGAGGATGGCTAGGGATGAAGAGTAGAGAGCAGTAGGAAAGCAGGAGGGGGAGCTCGGGTGTGGGAGCCTCCACAGTTATTTATAGCAGCCCCGTCATTGGGCTCCATTGTCGTCAGCACTATGCTCCCCCAGCCCCACCGCCCCCGCAGCCAGGAATACCATACCCTCCCCCCTCACCCTGCCAGCCCCAAATCCAGCTCCGGTGACATGGGAGGGGGGCAAGGGAAGGTGTGACTCACCTATCCCAACCTCCCTACCTGCTCAATCCTGAGGGAGGCCAGAGGGGGGAGGAAGAAGGACAGGGTTCTTCCTGGGGAATGACTGGGTGAGGGGGAAGCCCAAAGAGGAACCCCAAGAAGCAGACAATAAGCACAGACATGACATGTTCCTCAATCCCAGCCTCAGTGACAGTGAGCTCCGGACTTCTCTAAGGACTTCCTCCTCAGTTTCAATCCCTGGATTAACCCTATAACTCCCCTTCCCCACCAGTACACCTGTGCCACCCTCCCCCTTTGCAGCCATGCTCTCAGCTGTTCCTCCCTCATCCATTAGCATTTGCCAGCCCCAGCCCCACTCCAACCCTCTGCCCTTCCCTCATGCCCTTCTACCTAGATCACACTGCTCCTCCCTGAACACCCCTCTTCTCCAATGGTGATAGTACTCCTTCAATCCTAAGGGCCAGCAGAATCCCTCCTTGGCTCGACCTCTCCCGGTCCCTAACCCCATAACATCCCTCAGCCAACCTGAGGCCTCTAACCTCGGCATCAGAGGATCAGAGGACACCCATTCCTCGGATCTCACTGCAGAGTATGGTAATCAAGCCTTCCCTCCCGCTCCAGCCCGTACCGGTCATGGTCAGCACTTCGGAAGCGAGGCAGGATCTGGCGAAAGCTGCTGGTCCGGTCAAGTTTGGGTTGTGACTTCGTGCGTTTGATGGAGCTTTTTAGCCTCCGGCTCAGGAAGCCTTGCTGGGGGAGGGAAGGGGGATGGGGTGGATGGGGCAGGGTCAGTTCCACCAGCTCAGCCTCAGCTGAAGGTGGGAAGGGGAGGATGGGGACTCTTTAGGGGCGAGGAAAGGGGAAGAAAAACCCTGCTACTGGTCTGTCTTCCTTTGCTCCCACGGGTTCGAGCGCATACACAAACACACACCAGCTTGCAGAAGGTGGGAGGGCTGGTCTGAGAAGCAGTGGGGCAGAGCCAAGAAGGGGGAAACCAAAGAGGTGGGGAGTGTCTCTTTTTCCTTCATCCCTCCGTTCTGGTCTCTTTTTCAGAATCCTTGGGCTCCAGCTGGGACGGTAGGGGGAGGGGCAGCAGAGCCACATTTGGCAGCACCTTCACTCACCGAGGGCCGGAAGGGCGCAGCGGGGGCAGCCTCCATGCTGTACTGCTTCCCCCCAGGGACACTCTTCCTTCTCGAGCGACCCAAGTGGTACTCTGGAGAAAAGGAAAGGGCGGAGGGAAGTTGGGGAGGGGTCGCTATCAGCCTAGGTTTCTGCCCCTGGCCCCAGCACACTCACCCACCTCCCTCGGCCCCTCACTCCAGCCTCACCTACCCCCCGGAAAGCAGCAGGAAGAGCAGCGGTGGCGGCGGAGAGACTGGCGTCGGGAAGAAGGGGACAAGGAACCTGAACCGGAGCCCCCCCGAGGGGGACGGAGTGGGAGGCCTCAGGCCCATGACTGGGGCTAGCAATCAGCCAAGGGGAATGGCTGAGAGGGTCCGTAAAACCCAAATAATAAAGGACACAGTTCCACAAAAGATAGATCCTTGGCGCCCACCCCCCCAGGAGGAGGCTAGCTGGGGGGGGGAAGCTGGGTTAAGGTCATTGCCCATAGGCAAGCTTTACTCTTCCCTCAGCGGGGTGCATCTCCCACCTGCCCAGCTTCTGCTGGAAGCCGGATCTATCAGGAGGGCCTGGCCTGCCTCCCATGACCCCCTCCCTGGACTGGAGGGGGGAAGTCTGGGAAGAGACCTGTGAGGAGCGGCAAGGGAAGAATCCCAGGGACAGAAAATTCAAGGAAGGGCCAGGTAGGGGGAGGGAAGTAGGGGCTGGTTCCACGTGCACTGCAGTGGCGAGGACTCAAAATGGAAGGAGGGAAAAGGAAAAGAGAAGAAAGCAAGGGAGTGGAGAAAGGGGCAGTGGGGGTTGGGGGACTCCCAAGTGAGGGTAGGTAGGAGAGGTGACTGCAGATGAAGCTTGGGACTGCCAAGAGTCCTAGAGAGATGGCAGCTTGGAGGAGGGAAGCTGAGGCTCTGCTAGCAGGGAATTTAGGGGGGCGAGGGGATAGAGAGAATGAAAGTGGGGGAGGCCAAGCTCCGGCTCCAGCTCCAGCTCCAGAATGGCTGCTCAGGCCTGGGCTCCCCCCTCAGCCCCAGTCACCACTGCAGCCAATGGGGGGGCAGGTACTGCATCAGGGGCGGGGCTACCATCTCCACAGCAACAAGAAGCTACAGGATGGAGGGGGTTGGACCGGAAGAGCTGCCAGTTAACCCTCTTGATTCCAAAGCAAGAGTGAGCCACAGCTACACTTTCACTGCCAGCTCTCAGAACTGCAAATGGTCCTAGAACCAGTCCCCAAGTTCCCTTTGCCTCTAAAACCCAAGTGTTTGGAGATTCGCACACAAAAATGTGGGTCCTATGATACAGGAGCCCTTGTCAGTCCCTCAGGAATACATATGTAAAGCACAGAAACATACATTGAGCTGTGGAGGTACATGTATATGAGAACCACAATGCAAAGCTACACAGGGATCTAGGTGCTTAGGTGTAGAGACAACTGTGAGCAGGGGGGTGCTGCTGACACACAATCAGATGCTCAGGCACACATACCCCACTGGTACATGCTTAGACTCGTGTGAGCACAACAGGAGTGGACATACTTGGACCGACACTCACAGGAGAGCTGCTGATGTGGACGTGTGGCTCGAGTCCCTTGGGCAATCATATAGGCAGCACATTACAGAAGTGGACATTTACCCTGAGACACACACACAACCATGATACACGCTTGAGCACACCAGGGTTCCAACTACATCAAGGTACCCCCCAAATCCCACAAGCACAAACATCGTTCATTCACATGAAAAGAACAACTACATCTCAAGACAATTCCTCTCTTCCAGTCCTTCCCTGACCCCAACATAGGCTTCCGTGACTGCTACAGGATAAAGAAACAACAAAGAGCAAACGTGTTCATTATTCTTCTGCTACACACTCGACAATGCACCTAAGGACTCCGGATACCTTTGTCTGAGACGCTGCATTTCTCAGGTGTAGCTGCCTCTCTCTCATTTCAGGGAGCCTAGCTCAGCCATGATTTTCAGATGCAGGCTCCCCTAATAGAGGCATAAAGCCTAACTTGAAATCCACTAAAATGTTGCTTTGGAACTAAAGAATTAACAGGAGAACTAATGTGCTAATGGGTTCACTTGGTTCTTGGAAGTAATATAACCTGACACATATCACCAGAAAGTAAGATCCAGGAGCTCAACACATAAGTCACAGGTACAGAGCTGGCCACATACACACAGGCTTACAAAAACTCACTGTCACAAGGCTAAGAATAGCAGAAACACATAGGAAAAGGGGAAAGAGTGGCAGGAACTTGGGACATACTGTTATTAATGCTGCATGTAGTGACATGTACCGAAAGCATAGCACACACCCTTGTACACACACACACACAGCAAACCTGATCCTCAAATTGTGATTACTGGGTCTCCATAGCCCATTCTTGCATGACGTATACATGCATGCACACACATAACAGCCACCTACATAGGCCTGTAACCCAGGCATTATGCATACACCCACACATGTGTACACCCTGTATCCACACACAATTGCTCTCACATACACACAGCAAGAGCTTGAACTCCCACCTCTTCAGCCTCTGGAATCTTGCCATCTCCCGCCTTGCAATCCCCTAACCCAGGAACCGTGCCTATGGCCTTTCTTCCTTGTCACACCCAGCTGGCAGCTCACATGGGGCGCCACGGGAAGAAGGTTGGCAGAACAGGGTGAGGAATAGAGTTGGACAGAGAGCAGAGAAATGGGCTGCAAAACTCTATACCAGGACAGGAACCTCTAATGACGATCCCTGCATGACAGGCCTCGCTGAGCCAGCATCTGAGTCTGAGTGGCCTCCCTGATCCGATAGGACCCACTGAACCGGTGCCATCTTCTCTCTCCTGCTTTTCTCTCCCAGAGACCCCTTTACTGAAAGGCCTGACTCCTCCTCTCCATCTCCTAGGCCCCTTCTCCCAAGTTTTCATCCAGTTCCCCATCCTAAGCTCTCTTACCCTCTTTTCTCTCTTCCAAATCTGCATGTCTCTCCAGCTACTCTTTTTCTCTTTCCTCCCCCACAAGCCTCTCATCCCTTCTCTCCCTCTTTCTCCCCACTTTTCCTCTTTTCTCCACTTTCAGCTTCCCTTTTCAGCTTCTCTGTCCCCATGCCCTGACAAGTAGGGGCTCATACTTGACTAGCCCAAAGGTGTTTCATATACAGTAGGATTCCAAGGAGCACACACACACTTACTCCCCCCCCCACCCTTGCACACCACCCACATCCAGACACACCCTGGACACCCATGCTGGGACTGACACAGATACCCAGATCAATGACGGAACACACATGCAAAGACACACACCTGCCAGCAGGGACACAGAAATCCTGTTCATGTAGCCACACAGGAGAAACACTAGAGGTGAGCCCCAGCCAGGGACATGCATGCTCAGGGTCAGAGGTGATATGTACCAGTATGGCCATGGACTGCCCCAGAAGCCAGTGGCCAGCCCAGCGGCTCCCTAGCCAGGAACGCGGCAGAGGCAGGATAAGACAGGACAGGTTGACAGGTTTGCACTTAGCTGGGTGCACATGTGTACATGAGTAAGTGGGCCCCCGTGTGCACATGGCACCGACACACAGGGGACACGGGTATGAGCACGAATACCAACGTGGACACACAGGCTGCCGCCTCCACAGAGGAGCTCCAAGACCACCCCACACCGGCCGCCCCCGCGCGCATGAGACTCTGTTCCCCACGAGGCCAAGACCGGTCCCCGACACTCCCCCACCCCGCGGACCTTCACTGCCCCCTCTCCAGTTACCATAACTCCCCCCACTCGGAAGATGCAGCGAGAACATGCAGAGGGAGCAGCTGCCACCGCCACCGCCGCGGCTTCCCCACCCCCCTCCCCGAGCCCACGCACACGCGCGCCCCCGCCCCACGCGCCCCCCACGCGCGCTCCTCTTCGGCGCGGTCCCGCCCTTACCTTGCACCGCCCCTGGGGGGTCCCCGGTGAGGGAGGGGCTCCGCCCCGGCGCGGGGGAGGGGCGGGTGCGGCGGGACGGGGGGAGGAGGGCGGTGCGGCCCGGCTTGCACCGCCCGAAACCGTGGTGGCGGCGGCGGGGCCCCGGGCGGCCCCGACGGCCCCGCGGGGACGGCCCCGGGAACGGCTCCTTCCGCCGCCGCTCCCCCCGCTGCCGCCGTTGCCCGGGCCCCGCCGCCGTTGCTAGGCGACCGCTGCTGCCGTGGCCGCCTCTGTCACGAGCCCCGTCGCCCGGAGACAACGCGAGAGAGACGGGGGGAGGGGGACGAGGGGACCCCCTAAACCAGCCGGGCCTCCCCCCCCAGCACAACCCCTACCCCAAACCGCGAAGAGAACGAGGGGCGGCGGCTCCACCCAGCAGAGGGGAACCCTGGATTCCAGTGCCCTCAGAGGTCGGGACCCTTCCTGGGCTAGAACACCCAGGGCCTCAGCACACCTTCGCGGGCCCTATGTCCCCTGCACATCCTCCATGCCCTCTGCACAGTCCACGTCCCCCTGAAAAGCCCAAACGTCCACTAGTCAGCAACTCTCACTAAACCCTCCCCCAATATATATACCTCTAGACGCCCTCCCAACCTCTCCTGAACCTCCAGCTCAACCTCCACATGCCATCCCCAGCTCCAAACACAGACGGCTGGCTGCCTGCACACAGGAGACACACGGGAGACCTACAGCAGAGACCCCAGACCCTGCGGATTCAGAGTAAAGAGAAAGATGGGAATAAGTGGGCAGAGACCCCAACCACCAGACATATGAAAAACAGACTCCATGCTGGCTGGACACACAGGTGCTCACATGTGCACAAAAACACAAAGCTTTCCCAGACAAGGACATGACACACACAGATGTAACAGAAATCACATACGTTCTCTGTACACATACCACCACCACCACATGGTACCCACAGACACCCATGGTCAGAGGTTTCCATGACAATGACACATCCCTGGCCATCCAACCACCCACAGTCCCAGAGCTGACCCCCAAGCACCTTCTGGGCCTATCAGAAGAGGGTTAAAGGGAGCCAAAAGATAGAGATGGGCCACTGGCTCTCTCTAAGGAAGAGAAACTGGAAGCCTGGATCCCTGAGGGAAGGGGAACTGGTGGGAGAAAGGAGTCACCTAGGGTTGGAGGATGGGGAGGACATGGAGGACCTGGACCCCTGATCCTGGAAGGGAAATGCAGTGGTAGGGGGCATTGACAAGGGGGATTCCAGGCTGAGGGTGTCTCTCTGCACCTTGGCTGCAAATCTCTGTTCTCTGCCTTCATCTCCCCTCACTGTTCCCATGGAAACCTTTTAAGCTAACTTCTCAGGAAGACAAAAATCTTTTTTTAAATGACTAAAGAGGGAGGTGGAGGGGGGGCAGAAAGAGAGAGGGAGGGGAAGAGACAGATGGAGAGAGAGTTGAAGAGACAGACTGAGCAGAGAGCTCTACAGACAGACAGACAGGAGATGGGGGTCTGATGGAGTTAAGAGGGGTAAAGATAATAAGAGAAATCGGGAGGAAAGAGAAAGGGGGTGATAGAATTGCAGAAAATAGAAGCAGTTGATGAGAAGAGGAAGAGGGGGACAAGAAAAGAGGGAGGGCCTACGGGCCAGAAGGTCTGGAAAGCGAATCAGGAGCATGGGGGTGGGGCAGAGGTGAGGGGGTGGGGGCTGGGGCAGGAACTGGGTTATTCTCTCCAAGATCCCAGATCACGCCCAGGGAGGGGCTGGGGCAGGCACACTCGAACAGGAAGCTAAAGATCTAAGGAGACTATTTTTACAAGCACCAGGAAAAGTCATGCTTCGCAGTTGGAGAGGAAAAAGGGAGCGAAACAGTAAGGACTGTCACCCGCAGCCCCGTCCCACGCCCGAGCTCAGGAGGGCACCTTTTCTGCCCAGGCTCCCACTCGCTGGACGCCAGACCGTCCCCGCTGCCTCCCAGCCCCGGTCTGCTCCCTCGGTCCCGGCTTCCTCCGCCCAGCAGCCCGGTCTGCCTTCAGCTCTCTCCCCGCGACTGTCCGGGGCACCAGAGCTGCTCGGCCGCCGTACCATGCTCGCCGTGGGGCCGCCCCTCCACCGGCACGGAGACTGTGCGTCTCAGCAGTTTGTTGCGGCTGGAGTCGCTCCTCCGGTCCCGGATCAGAAGGGGGTGTATCTAGGGGATGCGGGTGTGTCAGAGTTCACGGGCACCAGTCGTCCCCCCGCTTTTCCCTCCCCCACCAAGCAGGCTGCACCTCCCCTGCCTTCTGGCGAGCTCACCTTCTGCCCCTGCCCCACAACACTTTTAAGTGTCGGGGTGAGCCAACTTCTTCCCTTCTCTCCCAAGTCTCTCTCTCTCTCATGTCCCACTCTTCTCTCTTCCCCCTCCATTTCTTTTGAAACATCCTCCAGGGAATTCTCCCAAACCCCATTCAGCTCTCCGGAGTTTGCTACTCCCTGCACTTTGCTCCTTGACCTTCAGGTCCTCCATTCTCCCTGCTTTCCTCCCAACCTCCCCCCTCCCGCACCCCTTTCCTCCCTCCCTGCCAGTCACGGAGGGGTTGGGGAGCAGAAACTGCATTTATAATCAGGATCCACAGCTTGTCTCCCTCCCACGCCCGCACGGCCCGGCTGGTGACCAGGCTGGGACCCAACTCCCCACACTCCGGAAGGCCTGGTCACCTCCCCCCCCCCCCCACCTTTTATCTTCTACCATTATCCCCAACTCAACCTCTCACTTCCCTTCTCTCTGGACCTCATCCCCTCCTCCTCCTTGCCACCTCCTTTCCAACCTACCCCTCCCAATCTCCTCACCCACTAGGCCCTAGCCCCAGTTCCACAACCCAACCCTGTGGCCCTACACAGTGTTCATTTTCTAAATTCTATCCACCCTGGCACGCTTCCTACTGGATTCTGGCCACTCCTGTTGCCCCTCAGCTTGCTGGCCACCAGTCCCCGAAATCCCCTCAACCTGCGCCCCCCCCCACCCCGCCTCATTCCTTCATTACCCCATCCATTTCTCCCCTCTTTATCCTCACACCTCACAAACAGTCCCCACTCTTAATGGTCTGGTTTCTCCAATTCATCCTACAAATCCCAAACCCTTGGTCAAGATTTGTTACCACTAGTGAGTCATTCATGCCCCTCACAATGCCTAAAACCAACTACCCGATACCTCGACTTTACTCCATGTCCTGAAAGCTTTCTGCCCAGCCATCTCCACACTCTCACTTGCCCCACAGATCCCTTGAAACCCTGGTTAACTTCAACTCCAGTTCTAAACACAACCTCCCCAACAGCTTCTGGGGCACATCTCTCACCACCTCTCTGGTCTGCTGAGCTACCCAAATCACTCCACTCCCTAAATCATATATCTGGACATCTACCCTTCATATTAGCCCTCCCTCTATTTCTTCTGACGGACCCTCCACTGTAGACCCAGCTCCCAAATCTGAACCCATATCTCCTGGCTCTCTAATCACCCTGCAAGACTATCGCCTCCCACAGGAACCCTCTGTTCATGCCATGTCTTTCCCTCTGGCTAGTCCCTGCCCCTATCTCACTTACTGTTTTAAGCAACTCCCCTTACTCCCAGTTCCCCTCATCTCCAGGCATCCCCCTTATATTCCTTCTTGATTCCCTGGCAAAAGCCCTCTCAGTGCCTCTTTAAACCCTGATCTCAGATGCCTTCCCAGTCTTCACCACTCTCTCCACTGACCTTTGTCATCTCTCTCAGGACCCTTCAGCCTCTCCCAGTTTCCCAAAGAACCCATTCTCCCTGCCTTTTCTCCGAGTCCCTGAAGGACCCCTACCTGCACGCTGCGCCATGATGGGAAAAGGACTAGGAGGCAGTGAGTCTTGCTCAGTATGGGAAAAGGAAGGGTTCCTGAGAATCATTGTGGAGCTGATCTCTCCAAAGCAATCCCCATTTCTTCATCCTTCAATTTCCCTTTCCTACCCTAACCTATCCCACAATGTGGCCAGGTGAAAACAGGAGGCACCCTCATGTCTCCAGAACCTCGTCTCCTCTTCACATGGCCCTCGAAGACCCCCAAGCCAAGGTGAGAGAAGGCTTGTCTCTTTTCACATCCCAGCCCAAATCTCAATGGCCAACCTCTTTCCACCACTTGCTGATGTCACTTTTGTCAGTCTCTTCTGTGTCTCTCACCCTTTCACTAAGGAGGGCTCTCCCCATCTTTCTCTCTGCATTTCCCATGGTACCCAGTGGTCTTTCCAACCTTCCCACCCTGCTCACCTCGTCCTCATCCAGCATGAGAAGCTGGTTTCCAGAGATGATGCAGAACCGAGGGTTCCAACCAGGACGATCATATGGGGAATGAACGTATTGGGTTCGGTGCATAGGGGGTCCCCGTACATCTGGGGGGACAGAGACACACAGAAACAGTAAGGGAGGCTCTAAGCATTGGGAGACAGAGGCCTAAAATGAGTAATAAGAGAGTCCACAAAGTGGGAGAAGGGGACCACACCTGCTTTGAGATCACAGATGGGGTGAGGCACCTGGTAAGTATAAGAGAACAGAAGAGAGCCTCTATGTCTGGGGGTAAAAAGGAATGGGAATCAGCACAGGGCTCTACCAACTTGGAGAAAGAAATTGGAAAGGTGGCTCAAGGAGGGGAATTATAGCAAGACAAAGGGTATAAATTTGAAGGCAGGAAAGAGTGAAGGAACTCTCCATCCACTTGAAAAAAATAAAAAGTTGGAGGCAGCTAAACTGACAGAAGAAAAACACATGCAGAGAGAGAGGTCTGGGAAGGGAGAGTGCAACCAAGTAAGCAAAGAAGACAAGAACCTGGAAGGTGGCATGACCCACCTCCAAGAGAGTAAGAAGAAAGCTGTTGGGGGTAGAAACATGTAGGTCATAAGATTCTGAGGACTAAACATCTGGAAAAGGAAGAAAGTGAGAGAGCTTAGCAGAGTCAGAGATATGAGCAGACCTCTCCTCCTGACTTTCCTCTATGCTCTGCTCCCTCCTCTCCTAGCCCTCTCAACCCTGCTCAACATTTGGAGAATGTTCTGGTTCTTTAGGTGGGTTTTGTCAGCATTTGGCTGTGAAGGGGCCAGGGAGTGAGAATAGAAACTGGATTGATCTCTTCCCCCACTTCATGCTCAGAGAGCAAAGATTTAATTACCCCTCCCCCATGCTTCCCCACCTAGTCTCCCCGGACAAGATGGAAGCCAAGCCCAAGGGTTAGGAATCTTTCCAAAGCACATTGAGGAGTTTGAAGAAGAAAGAGAGGAAAGGATGGAGGATCCAGGCCTGTAACATAGAGTGGGCTCCAAAGACTGGCCCTGGGGATGGGGACAAAACTTCTAAGAACAGCAGACCAAGGATTGCCCATGTTCTTCCCTTGCTACCATCCTGCAAACTGCCTCTTCTTTAAACCCCCATCTGCACACCATCACAGGAATGCAAGGAACAGACCCAATGGAAGTAAGAGGAAAATCAAATTGGTAACATCAAAATGATAGAAAACAGGCTTAAGGAATCCAAGTGTGAGAGAGTTTAGAGGAAGAAACATCAAATTCTGTCACCTTGCGGTGTGTATATTGTAGGAAAATATCTGATCTTTGAGCTTCATTCCAACTGAATGCCCTGAATAGGAGAGCTTTGAAAAATGTAGCCCCTTTCTGTCTACAAATATGGTCTTCAAATTTACCCAACCTGAAAATCAGAGGTGGAGATGAATCCCCAGACCATAGATGTCTAGAAACCCCAGTACTTTGAAACTCTCACTTATCTCGCTACCATCTCAGAGACTATAAGCGATCCCCTTCTAGATCCAGAGATCACGGAGGCTGTGAGGCTGCAGACACTGCAGGCAGCGTGCCCCCTGCGCTGATTCTGAAGACACCCCCCCCCCCAGGAATATGCTGATACACATAGTCATGGGAGGGACTGGTTCAGGCTGCAGCCAAGGGAAGCAAGTTAGACTTCAGGGGGCACCTTCTTCCTGGGAGTAGGGAAGGACACAGGGAACTTAGCTTAGGAGCAACTCCAGAAACACACACACACACACACGCACACACACACTCTGTCTGGACCTAAGTAAGGATGAGTCTGGGAGGCAGATGCAAGAGGAACACAGCTGAGAAAGGGGAATGACTAGGATGAGAAATCCCACAGGGCTCAGATGGGGGTAGCTTGTGGGCCCTATTCCAACCATCAAAACCTGTGTCTTTGCACCCCAAATCTCCAACACTCCAAAAAGTAGAGGAGAAAAGAAAAAAAAGAATGGATGATAAGAGGTTAAGGGAACTTGGGTCGGCACAGGCTTGTGGTGATAAGATGGGGAACAGAGTAAGCAATAGAGGGATAGGCTGGGAGACATAACAGGGATGGATGGAGGAGAAGGGGAGGTAGAAATGCTGGCAAATCCCTGCAAGAAAATATACCAGAAGGGCCCAAATGAACCTGGGGCAGAAGAAATGAAGTGAACCTAATAGGAGTACTAAAACAAGGGGGTCGAGAAGGAGGGGATGAAGAGGTGGGAGAGAGGGGGAGAGAGAGAGGACATCAGAGAAGAGACTGATAAAGGGGAAGGACAGAAGGGGGACCCATATAAGGAACGGACACCATATGGGGGGAAAGATATAGGTGATGGACACCAGAGGAGGGAGGGGGAAATGGAAATAAGAATTGGAGATGGGGGAGGGGAGTAAAAGTGGTGAAGTGAATGAAGCAGATAAGACCCCTGGGGTTACATTATCCTGATCAAGGGCCTTAAAGAGGTTTGGGCAGTCTAACCTGCCCCCCTATTCCCATCACTCAGTCTTACTTGTATTCCCCCTCCCCACTCAACAAACACATATTTGGCCCTCCCCCTGCCCTGGTCTCTCCTCCCCCAACCCATTCCCTCTCCTCTCTTCCCTCCATCTGGACCCTCTATTCCTCCCCCCACACACACACTGCCTCCCTCTCTCTCCATCTGGCCCCTTCTTCTCTTCCTCCATCCTCCTCTCTTTTTCTATCCCATACCATTCTCTGACCCCCCCACCCCCCACCATATTCTGACCCCCATCTTCTTGGCTCCTCTTTGCAACCCTATGTTTTCATTTCTCTCTCCCAGCCCCTCTCCTGACTCTGCCCTTCTATTTCCTTGATATTTTCCTCATCTCTTAGCTTCAAAATTATTTCTGCCGCTCTTCATCCAACCCTATCCTATCTTCCCATCCTTTCTTGTGATCTCTTCTTTCCCTTCATTTTCACCCCAGCCCTCTCTAAGGCCTGTTTCCTGGCCCTTCCGGTCCCTATTTCCCCTGTCCTCTGGCCTTCAATCCCTCCTTCCTCATTGCTCCTATCTTGTCTTCCTAGTCCTCCTGTCTCCCTCCATTTCAGCAGCTCCCCTGCTTGGCCTCGGCTCTGCCCCCTCCTCCGCCCTGCCCCTGTCCCTCCCCCCTTTACCCCTCCTAACTGGCCCCCCCTCCCCTCCCTGGCCCTCCCCTTCCCCTCATCACCGTACCTCTGAAGGGGGCATAGGACATCGCGGGGATGCTCCCCCGATGGATGGAGGCTCGAGACCTGCTCATCAGGCCTGGGAGGGAGGGGGCGGGGGACGGGGGGAGAAAGAGAAGAGAGAAAGAGGGGGAGAAGGAGGAGGAGGTGGAAGAGGAGGAGGAGAGAGGAGGAGAGAGGAGCGGAGAGGAGCAGAGAGGAGGAGAGAGGAGGAGGAGGAGGAGAATGGGAGCCAACGGCAGCAGCGGCAGCCGGGAGAGAGAGGGGGGGCGGGGGAGTGAGCGAGAGAGGAGAGAGCAGGAGGAGGAGGAGAGAGAGAGACTCTGCAGCCCCCACCCCTACCAGTGGGACTCAGAGAGACCGAGACCCCTGACTCAGAAACATGAGAGAGAGAGAGAGAGAGAGAGAGAGACAGAGAGAGAGAGAGAGAGAGAGAGAGAGAGAGAGAGCTGGAGAGAGAATAGTTTTAAAGCTGCAGACCCCAGACCCAGAGAAAGATACCTTGTCGTCAGGTAGGTGAGGCATGGGAAGGTGTTAATCTGAGGCACAAGTCCAAAATCTAGAGGAAAACAGACCTCAACCTCTGTAAAAGCAAAAACAACCCCCCGTAGAGAAAGGGGTGAAAGGCCAAAAACTGAGCAACCAGTCTCAAAGTTTTCCATAGCCACAGAAATCTTGGACAGTAGACTCAAATTGTTATTTCAGGAACCATGATCTGAGGCTTAGACCCAAATGCAGAGAGAGATGTCAATCAGAGACCCCAGATACAGGGAACTGCAGACCTCAGGCTTGGGGTGGGAGTGGGGGAAAAAAGGGAAAGTAAGAGATTAGAGATAGGAAGGAAAGAAGGAAGGAAGACACTTAGCTAGTGCAAAGATGGAGTACTTGGCGACCCCAAATTCAAAAAGAAGAGTTTGAAAAACCTCGGAGAGAGTGATTACAAATCCAGGAAAACAAATCCCTAAAAGTGAAAAACAAAAAGAAACCCAATGCAAACACGGAAAAGACCTCACAGAGATGTATCTCAGAAACAAACTCCAAACCAGAGACAGCTCTCGAGAAGACCCAACCTCAGCGAGGTGGGCATGAAGGAACTTTGCGATCAGCCTGAGAAATGCCAGTCATGCCCACCCCACTGGCCAGAGACCCTAGACCTTAGAGGGAGGAGGAACACTGGGTAGAAGGTGTGGCAAGAGCCCTTTTCTCTGCTTCATCCTCCCACCACTCTCCTCTCATTGGCCCCTCTCTCCATTTTTGGATCACAGGATGTGCTTTCGCCCAAGGAGGTTATGTAGGGCAAGTCCTGGCTCCTAGGAGGATGGGTTAAGGGAAGAAGATCCAAGCTGACAGGTAGATCAGTCCTAGAGAGTGAAATAGGAAGGGGATAGGGACAAAAGGATCATCACTTACTTCTTGGTGTCCTCTCCATATCCCCAACCTCAGCTCTACTTTTCCCGGATTTACCAGTGTGTCTCCAGTTTTGGGGTTTCAAGTTAAAGAAGGCCAAGGCGCTTGTAGCCCGATTTTCATCATCCCATTTATAGGGGCTCCTCCTAAAAGACGTCTTTCCTCACCTAGCCATGGTCTAGCCATGGTCTGCCTAATCACTCCCCTCTACCCAGGGACAGCTGGCTTCTAATCAGATTATCATTGTTCATTCCCAAACCCAGGCAAGTGTTAGTCCTAAGCAAAAGGGCAGGGGGCGCTCTCTTCACCCTCTGAGGGTAAACCTTCTCAGACCCTCCCACCTTCAGGCCTCGGGAACCGCGTAGGGGCTGTTGTGAGGTGCACCCTGGGGACTAAGGACGACTCCCCACTCTACAACTAGACGCATTGAGTCTGCGGGGTCTCCAGCCCCGATTTTCTAGCGCCAGCTCTTCCATCACGTGGACTGCAGGGCTGGCCCGCGATTGGTTTCCTCGCGTCCCTCATTGACAGACCGCCGTCCGGGGGCCCTCCCCCCTCACATGGCAGTGGGCCGCTGCCGTGGCTCTTCTCAGCTTGCCATTGGTCAGTTTCGGAAATGGGCGGGCCATTTTCGTACACGACTGCAGATCCTTTGTGGATTGGTCAGCTCCCCTTTGCTCCTCCCTCACCAGGAGGCGGGGCAAGTTGGGGCATACGAAGGCCGGATTGGCTGGCTCTGGAGGCGCAGCTCTCCCTGTCACGTGGTGTACGTTGTTTTCTTATCACGTGGCTACCACCCAGGTAAGTAGAGGCCACTCTTCCTGGGTCAGGGGACCTTTCTCGGCGTTACTTGTGGCCTTTGATATTCAACCCTCCTCTGCCAGCTTAGGCTGCATGAGAGGGGTGCGGGCTCCCGCGATCCTGCTCGGCGGAGGGGTGAGTGACTGGCCCCGCCCCTTCCGGTTCTGGAAGCCTGGACTACCACCCGCACCCAAGCCCCAGAGGTTGGCCCCTGAGGAGGGAGTACAAACCGAGCCTTTGCCTTAATTTTTCATGTTTCTCTCTCAGCGTCAGGGACCTTTCCTTCGGGGTGCAGAGGAGGGAGGGCAGAATCCGAGTGTCTATCCAAACGAAGGGTTTCTGGGGTGCAGTTGCCTGTGGTATTTGTGGGGAGACACCGAATTAGCCGCCTGCTCCCAGGCCGTTCTGCTCCAGTCGCTTCTTTGGATGCCCGCGCTGCTGCCTGTAGCCTCCCGTCTTCTCTCGCTACCCCGAGCCCTGATGTCCATGGCTTCAGGAAGCCCCCCGGCCCAGCCCTCGCCGGCCTCATTGACAGACCGCCGTTATGTTCCTGGCTCCGTCTCTGCAGCCTTTGTTACCTGCCCCAATGAGAAGGTCGCCAAGGAGATCGCCAGGTGCAGACCTCAGTGTGGGAAGAGGAAGACCGTGAGGGAGAGTTGGGGGTGTTGAAGAAGGGTGCCCTCCTGCCGCTCCCATGCCTCTGGGCTTGGGAATCCTGGGCTGGCAGTGCAAAAATCCGGGTCGTGGTGTGCTCTGAATGGGGTGTCTCTCCACCTTCAGGGCTGTGGTGGAAAAGCGCCTGGCAGCCTGTGTCAACCTCATCCCTCAGATTACATCCATGTGAGTCAGAGGAGTTGGGGGCTAACCTAACGCTAGGGGCTGACTGGCGGTCTTTTTCCTTGGGGGAAAACCTTTGCTCTCACCTTTTCAGCTATGAGTGGAAAGGAAAGATTGAGGAGGACAGTGAGGTGCTGATGGTGAGAATCACTTCCACAACTTATGAAACCTCAATTCTCTGACCTTTGACCCACCCCTTCATGAGATCCTGAGCTCAATCCCATGGGTGGATTTAACCACATTTGTCTTTACCCCTTAGATGATTAAAACCCCAAGTTCCTTGGTTCCAGCTTTGACAGATTTTGTTCGGTGAGAATTTTTAACGGGGGGGGGGGGCGGGCAGTGGTAAGGGTGGGTAATGTGGGGTTGGGCCCCTTTGGGTAATCTTTGAATGACCCCACCCCCCTCTACTTCACAGCTCTGTGCACCCATACGAAGTGGCTGAGGTGATCTCACTGCCTGTGGAGCAGGGGAACTCCCCATACCTGCACTGGGTGCGTCAGGTTACAGAGTCAGCTTCAGACTCCAGTACAGTCCCACCATGATGAGCCCTGTTCCTGTGTGATCCCCTCATATAATTCAGTGCCCTCTGACTTGCAGAGGATGACTGGGCCCCTAGTAAATTCTACCTTTGTTCTTCCTGCCTTTGCCTTTTCTCCTCATGTATGTGAATTTGGTTGGGAAGATTAAAGTGCTTTTAGTGCCTGTGTTCTCATCTTTCAGAATGACTCAGCTGCCAGATTTGTTTATCTTTATTTCAGTCATACAGAGCCCAGTATCCTTTATCATCCTTCCCCTCCTCAGTCTCCATCCCCAGGGGTTAAATAATTTTTAAAAATAGTTTAAAAGCTGTAACAAAATAACATCAAAGAAAATAGGAAGCAGGGTGGGGGAAAGCTCGGGAATCATGAAGGGAGTAGAGAAGAGAGCCTCTCCTACCCCCCTCTCCTGGATTCCACCTGGGCAGTAGGAAAACTGTCCCTACCTCCCCAGGTACATCCCAGCTGTAGGTGAGGTCAGAGGTCAGGGTACAAAAGTGCCGGTGTATGTGTGAATGGGGAGGTGAGCAGAGGCAGGCTGTTCAGAAGATGCCCCCACCTCCCCATTCCACCAGGTACTGCACAGAACCATCAGGCCGTACTCTCCGAGCCAGGACTCGGACAGGGTCTCCTCGGGACAGGTAGCCAACCCCACCTCGGACTCCTCCCCCAGTCCCAGGAGATAAACTACGGCACAGGGGAGAAGAGAGTGCTGAGCGTCTAGGAAGGCCTGGGGAGGGCACTGGGACTGAGGGTGATGAGGCAATCATCGAGTGAGGGGCACTTTTAGGGATGTCTGTAGGGAAACCAAGGTGAAGTTCCAGGGGTGACCTAGGGAGAGAAGGCAGTTGTGAGTCCAGCTAGATAGGTAAGGACTGACCAGAAATGGAGACCAAAAATAGATCAGGGAAATGAGGAAATGGCTGGAGACTGAGGACCTTAAGAACACAGAGCAAAGAGGGATGTCACAGGTAAAGGGGCAGAATCTCACCTGTCTGGGGGTTCACCATCCCCAGAGGTCCCTGCAGTGCTGGCAGAGGGGTGGAAGGAAGCGAACATCCGGATGGGACTACTAGGGTTGGGAAGGAAGAAAAGTCAGGAACTGAAGCGGAATAGGACATTCTCCCCCTGAAAAGGGCAGAGCTTAAATACTACCCCTGAAGAACCAGGGATACTGGGGATCAGACATTGGTTCTAGAAGTCTCTCTGGGACAAAAAGTAGGTAGCCAAATGAGAATTCTGGGTGAGAAAGTCCAGAGAATGTGGACTATTAGAGAAGAAGTTCTAGGGCAGCATATCTGGTTGGAAGCGGGGAGAAGCACTGACCTGGACAGGCAGCGGGCATCTGTGGGCCGGAAGTTGTAGCCGCTGCTGCCCTGGTAACTCTGGTTAGGGCTGGGGGGTGGTGGAGACACTGAGGCCTAGAAGTAGGAGCAAAGGACTGAGAGATAACCCTTGATCCTCCATACCAGCATTTGCCCCATGGGGTTCCCTCTGCCTCTGTACCTGCAGTGCCCTCTGCAGAGGGGCCCGCTGCCTCTGCTCCTGGGGCTCTGGCTGACTGCGCACTGCTGAGGGTGGCCCCAGCTCCTCCATCTTCCCCTTCTGCCTCCTCAGGGGCTCTGGCTCCAGCCTCCGGCGCTTCCCCAGGGGACGTGGAACCCCTCCCCCAGGGCCCTGCCCTGAAGGGAAGCTGTAAGAGGCCTCCTTATCCCCCCAGCCCCCTCCCGGACACCCCAAAAACCCCCACCTCCATATATATTTACCCCCAGATCAATACCCTGAGAATTTCCCCATCCTCCCTAGACCAGTGACCTGGTGGGGGCTCCATCTCCAGTAGGTGGCTCCACAGGAGGAGGGATCCGAGCATGAAGACCAAACAAGCATTTCCTCTTCTTAATCTCCCTTCCTGAAATGAAACTGGGCAAAGAGAGAAATGATACAGGTCAGTGTTATAGAAAAGGGCCCCTCTGCTGACCTTCTTCCTTTCCAGAGGTAGTGTCCAGGTAGATCGAAGTACCTCCCTCCCAAGCTGCCATATCCACATTATCTCTCGGAGCCCCCCTTCAACTTACCGGTCCTTGTGGCTGTTAAGTGCAGAGAGGAGCTTGGAAGAACGTTCTCCCTTGGGAGTGTCTGAGAGCTGGGGAAGAGAAGGGAAAATGGGGTCAAGAAAGCAGTGATCCCTTCCTCCCCTCTCTTCACATCTCCCTCTTCCACCATAATCCCCAAAGCTCCACCACCCCTTACCTCCCCAAGAAGCAAACTGTCCCAATTCTCAGAGGTGAAGGGGAGGATCTCACGGTCAAAATCAAAGTATTTTTTCTTACAGCAAACACTGAGGTGATAGAGGACAAGATGGGCCACATCCACCCTGGAGAAACATTGAGTTGTCAAGGTTGTGGAAGTGTTACAAAAGCCAGGGGAGTTCCGAGTGGGAGGTTGGGGCAGGTAGGGTGAGAGAGGAGTTATACTGAGGTCAAGCTCACCAGCGAAGCTGTAGCCTCCTGACCTTCTCAGGGCCCCCCTGACACACACAGCATTCAAACTCATAGAACCTGGATGTGGGCGAGACAGAATACACCTTACACGGGAAAACTATATCATGCTATGCAGGGCTCACAAAGCCAGGATGGGAACTAGTGAGTGACACTTCAGAGGCTGTGAAGAGAATAGATCTGAGACAGGCAGGTGTGGGGGAACTTAAAGGATAGAGCAGATAAGAGGGTTCTCGGGGCTTTCAGAGAGTCTGTCCTGGTCTCACCTGTCCCCGTAAAGGAGGGGCTTGCTCAGACACTGGGTGCAGGCCTCATGGAACCACTGCAAGCAGCTCCGGCACTGCAGCATTTTCAGGTTCCACCTAAGGAGGCACATAGGACCATTGACCTCCAGACACTCCCCCTTAACTTCCCCAAACCCTGTTCACCAGCGACTGCTTCCCCTTCAGCATTCTGCTTACCCTGTACTTTCTCCTCCATTCCCTGGGAATTCCTGCACAACCACACTGCATCACTTGTTTCTGAACCCCTGCCCCTCATTACTCACTCCCCAGGACCACCACAGTAACAGTAGCTCTGCTGCCGGTTGCTCAGATGTCCAGCGTCCCAGTCCAGCCCCTTTAGTCCGTACGGTAGAGAGAGCTTCATACCCAGCATGGCCCGGGCATAGGGGCCCTTCTTCAGTGCACCTCCCCTCTGCAGAAACAGAAGAGGCAGGCCACCTCAGAAGTGGGGCAAGGAAAGGCTTGGGAGAGGCAGTGGGTGGGAAGCTCCAATAGGAAGGTGCCTTTACCTTGGTGGCGATGGCAAAGATGCACTGGCGGCAGACCCAGGACGTGCCCTCTCCCTCTCCAGGGGCTGGGGCCCTTGGAACATGGCAGTCCTGGTGATAAGCTGAGTAATGATATTGATGGTAGAGCACTTATTGAATTGTAAACCTTTGTGTACTAGATGGGAGAGGAAGAGTCATCTACTTCATTTAATTCTTGGCCATGGTTCTGTTTTGGGAGGGGTTACCCTTATTTTACAGGTGAGGGAACTGAGGCTCCTAGAGGTTTTGAGACTTGCCCAAGGCCACATGGTTAAGAGAGATTATCTGAACCACGCTCTGCCTGCAAAGCTCACACATCCCCACCCCATGGCTGCCTCTCTCTGTGTTGGGCAGGGAGTGAGGTTACAGGGTTGAAGAGACTGGCCAGAGCGAGGGCCTGGGAGACAGGCCAGAATGGGTGGTATAAGGACCAGTGCTGGTAGGAAGGGACAGAGCAGCCTGGAATGTCCAGGGCAAGCTGGACCATTCAGGTGTCTTGTGCTCTCACCGTGGCGACACTTCTCACAGCTGACCAACCGGTTCCCAGGGACCACAGTATCTGAGCGACAGACACAGCATAGGAGTTCCTCCCCAGGGAGGGCAGCTGCAAGGGAACACAGTGTCATGGACCTGTCCTTTAGGCAGGTTTCTGTCTTCCATGGGATGAACACTCCCAGGCCTCTAGGGTCTCACCAGGGCTAATGTCTTTCCATAGAACCAGAAACTGGGAATCATCCTCAAACTGGACCAGACACACCTCCCGAGCACTGTCCACCTGCAGTGAATGAGTACAGAAGATAAAATGGGCATCAGAACTAAATGAGGAGACTGGGGGAAAGGTGACAGGTCAGAGGTCAAAGGTCTTACCTTCTTGATAGTTCCCAAGTATAGCAGCCCGTCTGTCCATCTGGCCAGCACATCCTGACCCTCCCAAAGTCGAGGCCTGGGGCCTGAGGTGGGAGCAGGGGAGGCTGGGTCCCAAAGTGGGGGGGCACCAGAGCGGCTCAGCCGGGGAGGCTGTGCCATTGCATCCTGGGGGAGGGGGCCTAGTCAGAAGTAGAATGTGAGGAGGTTATAGAAGCTGAGAAACACTCTTTTCTTTGCCTATTTTTCTGTCAAGGACTCAAGCAGCTGTGCTCCCTGTCTCCATACCCCTGAGACAGCTGGATAGGAAACCTCTCAGCTGGACTCCAGTTCTCCCAACTATGGTGACCAGTCTCTCTCCCTAACCAGCCCACCCCCAACCTAGTTCTCTAGTTTCCCAGCTTCCAGAACTCCCCTGGGACTCTATCCTGGTCTTGAGATTTTAACAGAAACGATGGTTGCAGAAGCAAACGTTACCACTCCTGCAGTTTAGAGGTATAATTGGGGTTACCCAGAGATGTATTTTGGGAGCTTTTTTGGAGATGTTTTTCCAGAGTATTAACAGCTGGCTCCCCGGGCCCGCGTGTCTCATGTAGAATAATCATCCGGGTACCAGGTTATGTCAGGTCACCCTCAAATTCGGGGATCCCTACCTTCGGGTTAGATAACTTCCTGAGTGCCCTGGGAGGGGGGCGTGTCCCAGTCCCGGGCTCCACTACCCATGACCGCAAGTCCAACCAGGGCAGGAGTCGGCCCACCCCGACCCGAAGCCAGGGTGGCGAGGTTCTCCCGCCCGCGCCCTGCGCGCCGACCCCCGGCTCCCAGCCGCCTCCCCCACCCCGCCAGCGCTTCCCGCCGCCTCCTCACCAGTGACAGCTGGGGCCGCCGGGAGCCGGGCAGAGGCAGACGCCGGGACCCAGGCAAAAGCCCCGCGCGGGCAGGGCACGTCTGGGCGTCGGGGGGCGTGCAGGCAGAAGCCAGGGGGTCCCCGAGCCCAGCCCCTGCGTCCCGGCGGCTCTGGGGCGTATGACGCAGCAGCCAAAGCAGCAGCAGGAGGAGGCGGCCGGGGAAGGAGGGGGGAGAGGGAGGGACGAGCCCGCTCAGGGGGAGGGCTGTGGGAGGGGAGGACTGGGGGAGGAGGAGCCCGGGGCGGGGGACGGGCATCACCTCACCCCACCTCCCTCACCTCCGACAGGCCCGGAGGGCGCCGAGCCCGTGGCGGCCTACCTGCGTTTGGGGCTGGGGAACAAGCGGACCCGCGGGAAGGGGAATCTCCGAAGCCCCTTCCTCCGAAGGGAGACCCGCCCTGGGGTTAGGAGGGATTCCCTCCTCCCGGCAGCCCGTCCCCGTTCCATGCCACATCGGTAAACTGCCCCCCGGCCCCCATCCTTGGTCGCCCCAAGTCCCGCCCCGCCTCCAGTCCAGGACCCCACCCTCTACTCATCCTGCCCTTGGGCCCACCACGCCCTCCTCCCTCCAGCGCCCGCCCTTCTCTCCCGCCTTTGCCCCAGCCCCCCCTCCCGGTGCAAGTTCTCTCCCTCCCCCGCGCTTCTGCGCACGCGTGACCCCTCCCGCGCGCGGCACCTGAGAGGGCGGAATCCCTCCCCTCTGGGGCGGCGGCGGCCGTCGTCGGTTGGCGCCAGGGCCTCGGCCGCCCTGCGTGGGCCCTGCGTCCCCGGGCTGGAGGGCTAGTACCGAGGCGGTGACGCCGCGAGAGCCGGCCAATGGGCAGCGGGCAGGGCTGGCCCAGGCCGTTCGAACGGGCCGACCGGGAAAGGGCGGGAGGAAAGAGCCAGCAGTTTGTGGGAGGGTGCACCAGCCCTGTCTTGGGCTCCAGCGCCCATCTCTGAGGGTGCCTGTGGATAGCTAGTGGGCACAACTCTAGATATGGACAAGGAGGTAAGGGTATGGGAGCTGAAAGCCACCCAGACGGCTTGTCGAGGAGAAAAGAGGTGGCTCTCACCTTGCAAAACACACAAATGCTGGGTAGAGTGGACAGATCCACAGTTCCCATTTTTACAGATATGAAAAATATCCTTCCTGGGCAACTGCTAACAAAACCTTTATTTAAGAGAAAAAACAACAACACAGAAAACTTTTCTTTATTTGATAAGCCTGGGTAACATGGGGCACCTCGCCTACCCAATAAAGCATCCCTTGGCCCTACTTCCACCCCCAGAAGATCTGGATCTGTCTTCATTTCCTATTGGCCTGGGCAGTACCAATAACACACTGGTTCACCTGTGGGCAGAGGGTATAGACAGAATAAAAAAGTTTTCAGAGCAACCAAGAAACTGGTTTCCGAAGATCATTCCCCAATCCCAATATTAGTGCTGCCCCAGAGAATATTGAAATAAGGCTCTGAAGACAGTTCAAACTGGCTTTGGGTTATGGTTAGTTTTCCACTAGGCCTGGGACTGGAAGAGGTGAAAAGGCCTAAGAACAGATGCGAGATAGAAGGAGCTTTCATTTCTAGCCCTCCCACCACTAATGTTTAATAAGCTAAATAGAACAGTAACACTTAGGAACCAAGGCTCTTTGGAAAATCAATGATGTCAAGTCTAGAGCAGTAAATGTACTAGATGAACCTGGAATAAAGACTATTGGGGACCTGTTTAAAGGACATATCCAAACTGAAGCAGCACACAATGGACAAAGATGTACAATTTGCACATCAGAAAGAATGACACCTGCAAAGAACAGGTATCAAACACATAAGCATCTGTAAAATAACTCCTGATGAAAACTCACTGGTCACCTTTAGGAGTTGCCTGGGTATCAATTTATAATACTGAAACTTGAAAAAGATTCCAGCATTTATCCTGCCTTTTCTATATGGACTGAATTTCAGAGTAACCAAATAGATGGGAATGGAAAGTACTTTATAGAAGAATTTGGACTAATAAATGTAGAACTCAGAAAATTAGAAAATCACCATTTTAACATTCCCTAATAAAATAAGATCTGGGTATGATCCTTGCTTGATAAAATCACTAGGTGAAAAAGTCAATCGGGAGTTCTTACTGGATAGATCAGGCTGACAATACCCAAATCCAATGATCAATACTTGTATCATTAAAAGATATTAGGTACTTCCTGATATGATTTGATAGAAAGTGTACCACCTCATGGAAGTTTACCTGCTAAGAAATTTAAATCCAATTCAAATCTAGTAAACAAACAAGACAACAAAAATTATGGAGGAAAGAGGAAGCAATCAGCCAAAATCCAGAATATGGTTATTCGGTAGGACAAATGACCCTATTCCACAAATACCATCAAAGGGGATGGGGTTATTATAGGTTAAAGAGAGAGTTAAGAGATAATTTCAACTAAATTATCTGAGTAGCCCTTACTTTAATGCTGATCAGAACAAGCCTAATGTATAAAAGACATTTCTGAGGTAATTAGGTGAAATATAACCTGTGTATTAGAAGATATTAAAGAGTTTATGTTGTTTGGTGTTAATGATGTAGATATAACTTTAATTGGATTGCCAGATAGCAAGAGAAATACTGACCAAAGCAAAAGACCAGGTAAGGGTGCCAAGGTGGCTGACTACTTCCGTGGCAGCAAGAAAGGCTGAAGCCCCAAAGGAGCAGGGCACACCTGACCAGAGACCCTGAAAAAAGCCAGAACTCATCGCAGGGCTACAGCCTCAGGAAAATGAGTGACTAGAAGAAAAAAATTACCCTTCAGAGGCAGGCAGTAAAGAAACTTTCTGACTTAATTCTAGTGGAAGGAGTATAAGTATCCTAGAGCGGCAGTTGCCAACCAGTTGTCCATGAGGTCCGAAAGTTTGGCAACTGCTGTCCTAGAGAATTCATGGCCATGGCCACACTGACCCTCATGAGGTTCGGAGCCTGAACTCACACTATTTGGAATGGTCTGAAAAACCTTTATGTCTCTTTTGATCCAACAATCGTATTTCAAGGCATCCTTCCCTAGACACTTAGATGTAATTAAACAAATAGGAAATGATATACATAAAAGACTAGTCAACATGGCCTTGTTTATAATAAAGTGTGGAAACAACCCAAGTGCCCAGTAGAGGGAACTGGTGGATAAACTTCAGTCCATCTACACAATTCCTAGGCTTATGTAAAAACAATGTGTGCTGGTGAGGAGTAATCTTGAGGCTGTCTTGTTAAGCAAAACAAAATGCAGAATAACATATAAGAGAGAGAAGGGGGAGAGATATTTTTTATATGAGGAGGGGAATAAGCACATGCTTATATTTGCAAAAGGGACATTAAAATAAGTAAAGTGATAGATGATAAAAATGACAAGTGGGGAGAATAAGGTGGATGGGGTAGTGTATAGCTTTCTAAGCAGTTTATCTATTTTTTAAAAATTAATTAAAAATCCCTAAAAGCCAAGAGTTAAAAATCTATCTAGATGGGTGTGTATTGCAGATAACTAGCTATTGTAAGTCCTTTTTGGATGAATGTGCCCTGGCCTAAAAGACAGAAGGGGTGGGGATGCAGAAACCCAATCGCCAGGGGTCCTGACAAGGCCGGGCTTGGTGGTAACCACACCTTAGAGGCAAAGCGAAGGGAGTTGAGGGACTCGGAGACGTTCTCTTCTAGGGGAGAAATGTTCACAAACATGAGCCTGTGGAGAGAGGAGAGGGGTCCAAACCCCAGCATTAGTGGCTATGTGAAGCTTGACCAGGTCTCCACTGTTTCCCCTTTCATACCTGACCCCCACATTACAGCTCCCATATGACCCCTTCCACTTGCCCCTTCCACTCACATCTTAGCGCTGCCACCCAGAGAGTTCTGCAGCAGATAGGTGAGCTTGCTGTTCCGATATGGTACATGGGACTCCTAGAAGGTTGAGGGGGAGCAGTGATTAGGACCGGACAGGGTTCAGCTCAGTCAGCCCCAGGTCCCACCTGTCCCAACCCCATTCCCACCTTGTTGCTCAAGGCCATGATGACGAGCCCCAGTGTGGACAGGCTGCTGTTAATGGCCTGTGTTTCTCGAAGGCGCTCCCGCTCCCCAGGACCGAGAGCTAAGCCAGGGTCTAGCCGCTCGCTCCCAGCCAGGTCCACAAGATTGAGGGGGGCCGCACACTGTAAGCCTCGCCCAGCGTGCTCCCCAGAGATCTGCAGCTGGAACACACTATGGCTGCGTGATGACCGCTCATTCTGGGCCGTGCGGGCTACAGCCCGGTTCTGGCGGGCCAGAAGGAGCAGAGTCTCCACCTGGGAAGGAAGAGCAAGGGGCAAAAGCAGGCAGGAAGTTAGTACAGAGCAATGTCAGGAATGGCAATGAATACGAGTCAGCACCTGCCCTCTGGCAGCTTTCTTTCTAAGCAGTGAAGAGACAAATATGTCTGAGAGTACTAAGGAGTAAAATGAAACAGAAAAATAAGGAGTGTGTAAGAGTGACCTGAGGGTTGCAATTTTAGACAGGATGGCCAGGTCTTAAGGCAGTGAGGGAGCACACCATTCCAGAGGCAAAAGGAAGCAGCAAGCACCACGACCCTGCTAGGATCAGTGTGACCTGTGGGCTCAGGAACGGGCTAGAACATGGTTTCAGCGTAGTGAGCAAGGAGAGCAGTAAGTGAGGTAAGAAGCAGTGGGCAGGGTGCCAGCAATAGCCCTGTTTCAGCAAGTGCCTCTCTCCTCCCCACTCCGTGGTTATGAAGGCAGATCCACCCCAGCCCAGCCCACAATCAATAGGCAACTGATCCTCACACCATCCCTTCATCCACCTCCATCTCACGTCCACTCCTCCCATTTTCCAGCCACAGTACCACCAGCGCTCACCTCTTTCTCACAGGAAACAGGAACATAGCGGGCATTGGTGACAGTAAGCTCCTCACTCCCTGGCCCTGCCCGGCGAATCTCGCACTCACCCCCCTGGCCCTTCCGGGTCCCGGTGGCCAGGAGGTCTCGGACAGTCTCATTGTAGATCTCTACGTAGCTTGCCACAAAGCTATAAGTCCAGCCCTGGCCACTCAGCTCTTGGGCTACAGAGAACAGGTGCCGCAGGGCCCTCGGGATTAGCCCCTCCACCTGTGGGTCTCCCGCAGGCCCACCCTCCATTGTGAAGGTCTTGCCGCTTCCTGTTTGGCCATAGGCAAAGATGCATACTGGATAGCCATCCAGGGCTGACTGGACAAGCATGGCAATCTCCTCAAACACTTCGTCCTGTCTACTCCCTGGCGGGAATATCCGGTCAAAGGAGAAGTCGTGGCGAGTCGGGGGGGCTGGCACCCCACTCAGGGTCCCACGGCGCTCATCACACCGGAGGATGCTAAGGTGGGTTGGAGGATCTGAGGGCCCAGCAGGGCCTGAGGGAAACAGGAGGAAGCCAGGGGGTGGGGTGGGCTCCCCTGGAAGGACAGGGCGGACCCGACAGAACACACGGATGTTGCCCTTGAGCTCCTGTAGCTGGTTGTGTAGTCTCCGGCGCTCCATCTCTAGCCCATGGAGACGCTCTCCTCGCTCAGCCAGTAAGGTTGCCTGGGCTGCTGCCTCTTGGCGCAGAGATGCCACCTCCGCTTGACTACCTGACAGAGCTGCTTCTGATGTCTGAAGCCTTCTCTGCACAGAACAAAACAGACAGTGAGAGCAAGATAAAGCAAGAATCAGAACAAGTCATGATAGGGTGGGGGGTAGAGATGGGGTGGCCCTTGCCTACTATGACTTTACGGTCTTGTAAAGAATGAGATAAGAAATAGGAATCACGATAGTAGGACAGGAAGCAATATCCAGAAGAGGCACAGGCAGATGATGTCTAGGCTGACACCCAAAAGTATAGGAGTGATCCAAGGGAAGGAGCGAGTACAGAAAGAGCATCCCTAATTCAATCTAGTGGATGCTCACCAAGGAGTAAATGTGAAGAGGGAGAAAAGTATATGGGAATTTTTGAAGAAAAACAGAAAGAGAGGGGGATGAAGGAATAAGGGAGATATAGACTGGAAGAGCTATGAAAACAGAGGACAGCCCTGGCTGGTGTGGCTCGGTGGGTTGGGCATCATTCCTTGCCAAAGCTTGCTGATTCGATTCCCAGTCAGAGCACATGCCAGGGTTGTGAGCTCGATCCCTGGTATGGGGACATGCAGGAGACAGTCAATAGATGTTTTTCTCTCTCACTCTCCCTTCCCCTCTCTCTCTCTAAAAAGTAAATAAATAAATAAATAATAAATCAATCAATCTTTGGGAGGAAAAACATAAGCTTTTTTTTTTTTTTTTTAAAGAAGGATAGAGGATATATGTACGCTGCTGGATAGAGGTGGTCAGGGATTCTAAGCCCAAACCTGGAAAGCAGGAACAGCATTTGGTGAGAAGCTGGTCCTTACCTCCTGCTCCTCCAGCCGGGTGGCCAGTTCCCTCCGCTCTGCCTGCAATCCCAACTGTTCTTTCTGGAGCTCTTGCACCAAGCCTTTCTGCATGCCCAGACGCTCTTCCAGCTCCAGGACACGAGAAATCAGATTCCCCAGCTCCTGTTGGCCCTGCTCGGCCTGGGCCCGTACCCTGGCCAATTCCCCTTCTAGTGTCCTGCGTTCTGCCCCCAGGGCCGTGGCCTGCTGCTGGGCCTCCCTGAGCTGGTCCCGCAGCTGTTGGTTCTCCTGGTCCAAAGTCTGAGTCCTCTCACGGTAGCATTTCAGCTCTGCATTTAGGTCACATAATTGACCTTTTAAGTCCCAGCCGGGACGTTTGCTGGGTTTCTTCCCTCCCAGCTTAGGAGGAGCAGCTGCTGCTAAGATGGGCACAGAAACGACCAAAGTCAAATCTTGGTTCCCTATCTCTCCCCCTCTTAACATTTAGGGCCTCCACACCTGATGCTACATCTCCTTCTCCTCCAGACAGGGAAGAGACCAGATGGATTCTTCTGGGTACTCACCACCTCCCCTTCCTATCCCAGCCTCTCACCCTACAGTCATGTTTGTCACCTACTGCCAGGCTTCTGGGCAGGAGCAACGGGGCCCGCCTTCTGATTCTTCAACACTAGAGAATTGGGGAGTTGACATCAGAAATTACAGCACAGTGAACTTCCACCTCCATCATTCTCCCTTTACATATACCCCCAAACCCTTCTCAGCAGGTAAGGGCTCTTAAGAGCTAATTACCTGTGGCAACAGCTGTGGAACATTGGGGTCCTGTCTTCTTGGGAACTTTTGGAGCTGTGAGGAAATGGGACAGAGGAAAAGAGATCACTCTCAGGGCGGCATGTACTCTGGCTGGGCGACGGGCAAAGCAGTTGCTTTTACTGAGGGTTAGGAATTAGAAAACTTTCCTCTTTCACTAGGTCTGGCCAGCTCCTAAAGATATTCTTTCCCAGGACCAGAAATTACTGAACATAGTAAGAAACAAGTTGGATCAGGAGAAGCAAAGAGAGCAAGGGCAGAACCATATGAAAAGTGTGCTACATCTATGTAAAAAGATGTTAGGAAACATGTATTTGCTTGAATACCCATAGAATATCCCTGAAGTACACACAGTGGTCCCTAGGAAGGGGAAATGGGTGGCCAGGGGACAGAAATAAGAGGGAGACTTTTCAGAAGTATAACAATTTCTGTACCTTTGAAATTTTGGGACAAGTGAAACATATTACCTGTTCAAATTAAGCTAAACTTGAAAGAGAAGAAAAGTGAATTGGAAAGCAGTGATCTGTCCATCTCCAGAGCCCACCTGTGGTATGGCTTTGTGTCTGGGGCACTGTGGTGATGACCGGAGCTCTGTGGTGGGATGTGGAAAATTTGGTCGCTGTGCTCAGGCCTCGTGTCCTTTTCTAGGAATAGACAATGACAGGGTCCATAATTACCCTCCCTAATAGGTTTACATTCTCTCTCTCACACTCTCTCTCTCTTTCTTTCTCTCTCTCTCTCTCTCTCTCTCACACACACACACACACACGTACAGCTTTCTAAACCCAGCTCACCTTCTCTGGCTCCAAGACATCCTCCATCTGATCAAGCCTTCTCTTAAACCTGCTTCCTGAGAGAGGCAGCCTGGAAGGGGCCTTGACCAGGGGTCTCTTCAACTCTAAGTTACCCTTCACTTCCAACAAAGGGGACCTCTGCTGGGGAAAGAAAGATACTTTAAAAACATCACCCAAGAACCCAAACGTCCAAAGACCTCTGCTTTTTAGCCCCCCAACCTAATTCTCAACATCATCACCAACAGTATTAACTTTGGACCTCTTATGCTACATTATATGGCAGCCAAAAAGCATGGAGGCCCTAGCTGGTTTGGCTCAGTGGAAAGAGCATTGACCTGAGGACTGAAGGGTCCTGGGTTCAATTCCGGTCAAGGGTACATGCCTGGTTGCAGGCTCAATCCCCAATAGGGGGCATGTAGGAAACAGCTGATCAATGACTCTCTTCATTGGTGTTTCTATTTCTCTCTCCTCCTCCCTTCCTCTCTGAAATCTACAAAGTGTCTACTTGGGAGTTCAACCAGGAGACTGGGAGTTCTATCACTCACTATGATGTACACTGACCACTAGGGGGCGGTGTGGAATGAAGGAAGGCCCTGACCATCAGCCAGAAGGCCTGATAGGCCCTGATCGCCAACCAGGCCTCGGGACCTTACCTGTGCATGAATTTCATGCACTAGGTCTCTAGTTCTATATAATAAAAGGTTAATATGCCAATTGTCCCCATGGGCGGGAGTTCAACTGTTTGGGAGTTAGACTTGTGTGACCACTAGGGAGCAGCATGGAACATGAAGGCTATGTGGCACTGGACCTTGGCAGAGGAAGTGAGTGGGCAGCACCAGGCCAAGGCGAGTGTAAGCGGGGGCTCCGATTGCCCCGCTGGTCACTCCACAGATCAGCCCTGATCACCGGCCAGGCCTAGGGACCCTAAGTCATGCGTGAATTTAGTGTTCCAGGCCTCTAGTCAATAATAATTTTTAAAATCATGGAGAAGTGGGAGCAATCTTTAAGGGAGAAGCTAGGAGAACTTTGGACTTCAGCTAACTCTAAGGGTAATTAATACTTAAATAAGTAGAGAGAAATGAACACTTCTTTTACAAGGCAAAAATCAAACACACGCATGGTATGACTGTGAAACCAACACACTCTTTTAGCTAGAGCTGAGAATAATAAATAAGGGAGAGAGTGGAAGATAGATAAAGCTGCAGACTGGGTTGGGAGGAGCAGGTAACATTTACTAGGAAGTGCTTTAAATGCTGTATCTTTATCAACTTAATCCTCAGAGCAGCCCAGAGGTGATACTGAGGTAAAATAGCTTGTCTAAGGTCATCAGCCAATAGAAGATAGAGCCAAGGTTAGAATCTAGACAGTCTGTTCTAAAGGCCATGTTTTAACCACTAGGCAATATTGCCTTGTAGGTCTTTGATGACAAGCTAAGGAGTTTAGGCTTTTGCCCTGCATACATGGAAAGCCAGACACACTTCTGATGAAGCATTTGAAAACTATACAAACAGGCCTACTGTAAAGAATAAGAATGAATTGTAAGAAGGCTGTCGACTTCCAGGGAAGACCAGCAAGTAGCATGACCAGTTTGGAGACCACTGAAGTACAGAGGCATGAGGTGGAGGCAATGGGAAAAGAAAAAATCTCACTTTAAGCAACACAATAAGGGCCTGGGGATTATGTTTACTCCATGGTTAGCAGCTATTCTGGTTTGACTAGAACTAAGGGGTTGCTTAGAGGACATGGGAATTTCAGTGTTAAAATTAGGTCATTCCCATGCAAACAGGGAAAATTAGTCACCCTACTCCTATCCTACCACCAGGAGAGCACTGTGTATAGATCAACTTTTGATTTTCATTAGAAGTAACTTAATTCCAAGGCCAGTTTCTCTCTTCCCTTCAGTTTACTTCATTCATTCAGTGTTTACTAAGTGCCTTATAAGTGCCAGGAAATGATCTAGGTTCTGGAGTAACAGCTATGGTCTGTGCCCTCAAGCAGCTCATGGGTCAGTCGGAAGGGAAGCATTAGAGATGATTAAAACTTTACTTCGTGCTATCATAAAAGGATCCCAGAGGAGGGGGGGTGGGCATCTAGTATAAAAGTGTCAGAGAACACTTCTAAAAAATATTTTTAGGTAGAGCCTTGAGAGTGAGAAAGAGCTGGCTTGATAGGTTTTGGCAGCTAGGAGGACTTTGGGCTTCAGCTAACTCTAAGGGTAATTAATACTTAAATAAGTAGAGAGAAATGAACACTTCTTTTAGAAGGCAAAATCAAAGAGCATTACAGGCAAAAAGCAAGGAAGAATGCATTCAACAAGTGACACACTGTTCTGCAGAGCTGAACAGAGGGAGTTGCATAGAAAGTGGGGAGATGAAAAACAAAACAAACAAACAAAAGTGGGATGTTGAGAATAGAGGGAGAAAAGAAAAGACTGTGGTGGGTGGTATGCCATGATAGAGCCTGGAGTTTACTGATGGCAAGAGGGACCCTGTTGCCCTAACCATTTGCTCAGTGGATAGAATGTCAGCCTGTGGATTCAAGGGTCCCAGGTTCAATTCCAATCAAGGGCATGTACCTTGGTTGTGGGCACATACCCAGTAGGGAGTGTGCAGGAGGCAGCTGATCGATGTTTTTCTTTTCATCGATATTTCTAACTCTCTATCCCTATCCCTTCCTCTCTGTAAAAAAAAACAATAAAATATATATTTTTTTTAAAAAGAGGGACCCGCCGAAACCGGTTTGGCTCAGTGGATAGAGCGTCAGGCTGGGGACTGAAAGGTCCCAGGTTCGATTCTGGTCAAGGGCATGTACATTGGTTGCAGGCACATCCTCAGTAGGGGGCGTGCAGGAGCAGTTGATCGATGTCTCTCTCATCCATGTTTCTGGTTTTCTATCCCTTTCCCTTCCTCTCTGTGAAAAATCAATAAAATATATTAAATAAATAAATAAATAAATAAATAAATAAATAAATAAAAAGAGGGACCCTACTGAGTGTTAGTCAATAGAATAATATGACTAGATTTGTATGTAAAGTTAACTATAAGCAAAGTGAAGAATGAATAGAACTAGAAGATGAGAGGTATCAGAGGCAGACACTACATCATTCCTTCATTCAACAAGGACTACAAAGTTTCAATTGTAGAAGATAAATAAATCCCAGATACCAGGGCCTCCATTTGGGTCGCCGGGGGCATGGCCAGTCTGCAAACCACCACAGGCCCCTCGCCCAGGCTACCCTACACTCCAAGGGAACCCCCACCCTGATCCAGGGCACCATTTAGGGCAAACCAGCTGCCCCCACCTGCCCTGTGCACCAGGCCTCTATTCTATCTAATAAGAGTAATATGCAGATTGACCATCACTCCAACACACAAGATGGCTGCCCCCATGTGGTCAAAGATCCTAATCCCATGTGGACACAAGATGACCACCACAAAATGGCCAGCAGGGGAGAGCAGTTGGGAGGGACCGGGCCTGCAAGGGAGGGCAGTTGTGGGTGATCAGGCCAGCAGGGAGGTGGGGGGGGGGAATAGCTGGGAGGGACATGGCCTGCAGGGGAGAGAACAGGCTGGCAAACAGGCTGGCAGGGGAGTAATTAGGCATCAATCAGATTGGCAGGGAAGTGGTTAGGGGGTGACCAGGCTGGCAGGCAGAAGCGGTTAGGGGCAAGCAGGAAGGCAGGCAGGCAAGCAGTTGGGAACCAGCAGTCCTGAATTGTGAGAGGGATGTCCGACTGCTCGTTTAGGCCTGATTCCAGTAGGATCGAGGGGTCCCAGATTGGAGAGTGTGCAGGTTGGGCTGAGGGACAACACCCCCCTCTTGCACGAATTTTGTACACCAGGCCTCTAGTAAATATATATTCACGATATTCACAGCAGAGCATCACTATAAGAGAAAACTCTGAAACCACTTGATATGCTGGTTTCTTACATTTTAGTTTATTGGTCCGTTATCTTTCCTTACATTAGACTGTGAGCACCACATGAACACATACGTTTTGTTCACAACTATATAACCCCAGAGTGTCTAGTACAATGTCTGCTACATAGCACGGCTCAGTACGTTTTTAAAAGAATAAAATCAGATGTCCATCAGTAGAATATTTAAATTGCACAACTTCCAAATCATTGACTTACATACACATAAAGAGTCCCGTCACCTGTAGAAATGTACACAGAAAATATTTATTTATTTAAATTTTCCAAGGTCAAATAGTAATTTTTCATTTTATTTTATAACCTGTGCCCTTCAGTCTCTCTACTACCAAAGGCCTACCATCCAGGAATTGGTTTGGGTTCAGAAAATGTGTTCATAGTTTTATTCCGTTCTGGACAACTCCAAGAGTACAGTGTTTATTTTTCTCCCATCTATAAAGCTAGACACAATGACTCTCACCTTTGCACAACTAGCATGAGCACTTAACCTATAAAAACAGTCAGCCCCAGCCAGTTTGCTCAATGGTTAGAACGTGCCCCAAGGACTCCAGCACACCTACATAGGTTGTAGGCTCCATCCTCAATCAGGGGTGGAAGGTAACGAATCATGTGCTCGTCTCACATAGATGTTTCTCTCTGTCTCTCCTCCTCCCTTCCTCTCTAAAAATCATTGAAAAAAATATCCTTGGGTGAGGATTAAAAAAACAGAGCAACGAAAACGATTATTCATCCAGCCCCTCCTATACCCGCTTCTCGGCTCCTAAGGCATGAGATCCCACCCCCTCGCCTAGTCACGAACTTGGGCAAACCTTCCTTCTCTCCTCCACATCAGCTTCTCCTTCTCCCCTGAATCGTTCCCATCACTCTGCAACAGACGCCATTATTTCTTCCAGCCTCGTCGTTTCTAGACTCTGCTTTTCCTGCCATCTACTCCCTCTTGGGTTGCCTAATGCAGCAAAACGCTTCAAACGTGTTGCCTATTAGTACCCACTGCGCCCAATTTCTCTCCCAAGTCATCCCGATCACTGAGGGGCGCACTGACCTTTGTCCTCCACTAGGCCGGGTGGGGGCTCGTCAGCACCGGGGCGGCGGCGGTCGCCCCGCTGCCCCTGGCAGGAGACCCACGTCGGCCCTACTCACCTGCGGCTCCATGACCAGCTCCTGCCACGCGTGCCGGGGAGCGCGATGAAGGGAACAGGGCGGCTCCCGGGACCTGCGTTCCCTCGCCCGCTCGCGACGCCAAGGACGGACGCTCCGCGTTCAGGTAGCCACCAAGCGCGCGCCACACCCGCCACTTTTGAATTCCAACGGCTGTTACCACACTCACCCCGCTCCGCACTCAGGGGCCAATCGTCGCCGCCGCCACAATCGAGGGCCAATCGCAGCGCCCTCTGCCTCCCGAGGCCACACCCGTCGGGCCGGCGCCTCCTCCTGCCAGCTGGGCAGGCGGGTTGGTCCCACTTCCGGCCCCAACTCTCTAAACCCCGCTGCTCCGGCTGCGGTCGCGCTAGGCTTCGGCCCGCTGCGTCAGACGGTGCCTGCACACGCGTCACTGCAATTGGGGGCGGAACGCTGGAGGACAGGAATCACGCGTGCGCACTCTAGGTCCAACGCGGGGCGCGGGCGGGACGAGCGCCCCTAGTGATGCAGTAGGGAGCGCACTCGCGCCCGAGGATTCGGCTGGTTGGCGACCGCGTGCCATTGGTCCCTGAAGTGGGAGAGTGGCCTCGTCAGCCCATTCCCCGTCTTTTGGGCATTTCTAAACCAAATTTAGGGATAAGGGATGCAGCTTGACACTTCATGGAAACCCGACAGTGGGGATTCGAGGCTCAGAGGAGGATTTTTTCCTGCAGATTCCTCACCATACCTCTTCCGTACCCGGATGCCATTAGCTAGTGCTGGAGAACGGATTTAGGGCCGGCCACCAGAGCCTTGAACCCACAGTGGGTTCACTGCTTCCGTTTATGGGGTATTTTATGTTTTTCAGAGTAATCTGCACGTGCATTGTCTCCATTTAATAATCGCTGAGTTCACTGAGCTCTTACTACGTGTCAAGTGCTTTGCACAGCTCATCTGCAAGCTAGATGAAGGTTTAGAAAGGTTAAATATGTCAGCCTAAAAAATAAGTTGAGTGGAACGTTCACTCGGGAATCTAAGAATTGCAATTCCTGATTCATGCAGAAACCCACAATGTCCTAATTACTGGGTAAAAGCAAACAGTTTTCGTTAGAGAAACGGAATTATTGCTTGAAAAAAAGTCCTTTTGGTGCTGACAAGCTGCGCTACTATGGGTTATGGTTACACAGGGTAGGTTACTGATTCTCTCTTCATATAGAAGATGTGTAATCATCAGTCCCTTGTGATCAGGATGTCCAGTTTCCTGCTGACTTTATGTTTGTAAACAATAGTAATTTATTTTCTTTAAATTAAAAAAAAACGGAAAAAAGAAGAAAAATACAATAGTGGTTTAGCACAGTCCCAAGTTTCAACGAATAATAGCTCCAAAGGAAGAGAGAAGGAGTGGGGGCGAGAGAGAGAGAGAGAGAGAGAGAGAGAGAGAGAGAGAGAGAGAGAACTCCATTTGTGTCTTTTCACAGTAAGAACAGGGTCACTAACTGAATGGGTCTAGATCCCATTAGCTTTAAACACAAGCTGTATCTGTTCTCTCGGGCCACCTGTAACTATCTTGGTAACAAAAACAACCTGTGAATACTTTGCAGCGTGGTTCTACTACATTTAGTCATCTGAGTTTCCAACCAACCATGGCGGTAGTCAGAACAGGGATTTAAGACTGAAAGACAGAGGACTTGGTACATAATTGGAGACTGACAGAATCAAAACTCAAGCCACCAACCCCCTAATCCAGTACTTTAACTTGAATTCAAACCTGCTTGTGGAGGGGAGCTGACTGTGAGGAGTGAAGAAGGAAACTGGAGAAACCTAACACTTAATGGATGGGTAGGGAGGGAGAACTGAGAAAGGAAACCCGAAAAGGAATGTATAGCAAAAAGCATTTGTCAAAGTTAAAAACAACAACACACACGTTAGGAGAAATATGGACCCTTTACTACATTAAAGGGAAAAAGTTTATTCGTATTAAAGAAAAAACCCATAACCTTAAAAAGGACATCTTCAAAAATCTTTTAGCACACATCACAATAATGCTGAAATGTGGAAGGCATTCTTCATTTTTTTCCCCTCTACAACCTGTCCAACACTTGTTGTTACTTGTCTTGTGAAAGCATTCCTCTTAAAATGAAGAACAAGTCAAGGACACCTGCTCTCAATAATCCTAATCAATACAATAATGGAAGTTTTAGCCAGTCCACTAACTGACAACAAAAATTATACAAGAATTGGCCCAGCCAGTGTTGCTCAGTGGATGAGCAGCGACCTATGAACCAGGAGATCACAGTTCAATTTCCGGTTAGGACACATGCCCAGGTTGTGGGCTCTATCTCCAGTAGGAGTGCAGGAGACAGCCAATTGATGATTCTCTCTCATCATTGATGTTTCTATTTCTTTTTTCCCCTTCCTTTCTGAAATCAATTAAAAGATATATGTAGAAAAATATATAAGGATTGGAAAGAAACAAGAATGTCAGTATTTTCAGATGAAATTATTGCATGGGTAGCAAACCCAAAAGAAAATTCAATAGAATTACTAAGTGAGTTTGGCAAGGTTATTTCTAAACTCACCTATCAAGATTAATATAAAAAAATCAGTAGACAAATCTATTGTATTTCTATCAACAGTACCTACCAGTTAGAAAGGATAACTATAAAAAGGAAACCATTTGGCTCAGTGGATAGAGCAAGGGCCTTCAGGCTGAAAGGTCCCAGGTATGATTTCAGTCAAGAACATGTACCTTGGTTGCAGGCACATCCCCAGTAGGAGGTGTGCAGGAGGCAGCTGATCGATGTTTCTAACTCTCTACCCCACTCCCTTCCTCACTGTAAAAAAATCAATAAAATACATTTTTAAAAAAGATACCATATGTATACATGCAATATATTAATAAAAAAATTTTAAAAAAATTTAAAAAGATACCACTTGGTTACATGAATATATCTTACCTAATAATAAACAAACATGTAAATTGACCATACCTCTGCTACGCCCACAACCAATCAGAGTGAGTGTGCAAATTAGAAAGCCAAAGATGGCAGACACCCAGCTGCTCCAGGTGCCAGTGGCCAGGCCTGGCAGGACGCCTGCTATGAAAGGGAGGGAGGGTGTGGGGTGAAGAGATCTATAGGAGCAGAGTGCCACAGCGAAGATAAGACAGGAGACTCTGGAGTCTGCAGCAAAGATGAAGAAGGCCAGACTCTGGCTGGAGCGAAGGCCTGGGTCCCAAGTGCCTGAGGAAAACTGGTGCTGGAAGCCAAGGGAAGGAAGGCCTATTGCATGAATCTCTTCGTGCAATGAGCCTCTAGTACAGTGGTTCTCAACCTTCCTAATGCCGCGACCCTTTAATACAGCTCCTCATGTTGTGGTGACCCCCAACCATAAAATTATTTCCGTTGCTACTTTATAACTGTAATTTTGCTACTGTTATGAACTGTAATGTAAATACCTGATATGCAGGATGTATTTTCATTGTTACAAATTGAACATAATTAAAGCATAGTGATTAATCACGAAAGCAATATGTAATTATATATTGTGAAATATTTATGTCTAATTACAAATAAATGAAATTTTGTCTTGAGTCATGGTGTAGCATGGGTAACAGTCTTCATATAACAACAGTAAACTACATTGCTACACTTTGCTACACCGAGGAGCGGTGTGTTGGTTCCTAAGACCATGGGAAATATGTGTTTTCCGATGGTCATAGGCGACCGACCCCCAAAAGGGTCGCGACCCACAGGTTGAGAACCGCTGCTCTAGTACATATATAAAAGAAGGTGTACATTTGATTTGTGTACTTTATGTTATACTGCAATAAAAATTTTAATATGCAATTTGCAATATCAACAAAATATAAAATAGTAATAAATTTAATAATAGACATGCAAGCCCTTTGTGGAGAAAATGATAAAGCTTTACTGGAAGATATTAAAGAAAATCTAAGTGGACAGAAACATAGACTATGTACTTGCAGGGAAAGACTGATATTGCAGAGATGTCAATTCTCCTAAAGGTCTCGGTGTTGAGCTAAAGAGGATTACAGAGTCCTTGATGCCTGGTCTTGCTAGAGTCTCTCCCATCTGCACATCTCAGGAGCAGGCTGAGTTGGTTAGCCCTTGATGATCTTTCCCCAGAACCCAGAGATCACTCCTACACGCCAGGGAGGATTTCTTGCCTTGAAAGTTATATTCCTGAACCTTTCATCCCCTCCTTCCCCTGCTTTTCTTCCTGGCTTCTCTGACAGCTGCCTTTTCTGCTGCTCAGCCCTTTGCAGGTTTCTTCACAGATGTCCAGGCGCACAGTGAAGACCTTGGTTGCTGAAGATTGCCAACCCTTCATCCATCCATCTCATTCCAACAGCATCTCATGTCCACTTTTGTGGAAGGTGTGTGACTACCATTAGGCCTGAGATGCACCATCAGTCTTTTATTCCCTAAGGAAAGATGTATTTGGGATGAGAAAAGCTGAGTAGAAAGTGAAGACCAAGATGGCATGATGACTACACGCTCAAAGTGTGCCAGTTTATAATAGTTTTCACATTTTGAACCATATAAATATATTAGACAGTAAGATAAATAGGAATGAAAGGAAATGAGAGGAATGAAGTACGTTTTTCTGTCAAAATGGTGCGCTCCCACATTATTTTTTCAAATAAATCTTTATTGTTCAGATTTATTACATGTGTTCCTCTTTTTCCCCCCATAACTCCCCTCCACCCAGTTCCTACCCCACCCTCTGCCCTTACCCCGCCACTGTCCTCATCCATACGTGTACAATTTTTGTCCAGTCTCTTCCCGCATCCCCACACCCTTTTCCCCCCAAATTGTCAGTCCACTCCCTTTCTATGCCCCTGTTCTATTATATTCACCATTTATTCTGTTCATTAGATTTTTTATTCACTTGACTTTTAGATTCATTTGTTGATAGATATGTGTTTATTGTTCCTAATTTTTTTAAATATACTTTATTGACTTTTTACAGAGAGGAAGGGAGAGGAATAGAGAGTTAGAAACATCCATGAGAGAGAAACATTGATCAGCCGCCTCCTGCACGCCCCCTACTGGGGATGTGCCCACAACCAAGGTACATGCCTCTGACCGGAATCGAACCTGGGACCTTTCAGTCTGCAGGCGGATGCTCTATCCACTGAGCGACACCGGTTTTGGCTATTGTTCCTAATTTTTATATTTACCTTTTTCTTCTTCCTCTTCTTTAAAAAAAAGTTTTTTTTATTGATTCTAGAGAGGAAGGGAGAGGGAGAGAGATATAGAAACATCAATGATGAGAGAGAATCATTGATCAGCTGCCTTCTGCACGCCCCCCACTGGGGATTGATTCTGCCACCCAGGCATGTGCCCTTGACCTTAATCCAATCCAGGACCCTTCAGTCCCCAGGCTGATGCTCTATCCACTGAGCCAATCAGCCAGGACTTCTTCCTCTTCTTAAAGAGTACCTTTCAGTCAAAACTGGTTTGGCTCAGTGGATAGAGCGCCGGCCTGCAGACTGAAAGGTCCCGGGTTCGATTCTGGTCAAGGGCATGTACCTTGGTTGCAGGCACATCTCCAGTGTGGAGCATGCAGGAGGCAGCTGATCGATGTTTCTCTCTCATTGATGTTTCTAGCTCTTTGTCCCTCTCCCTTCCTCTCTGTAAAAAATCAAAAAAAAAAATATATATATATATATATATTTTTTTTAAAGAGTACCTTTCAGCATTTCATATAATACTGGTTTGGTACTGATGAACTTATCTGTGAAGCTCTTTATCTGACCTTCAATTCTTAATGATACCTTTGCTGGGTAGAGTAATCTTGGTTGTAAGTTGTTGCTATTCATTACTTAGAATGTTTCTTGCCACTCTCATCTGGCCTGCATAATTTCTGTTGAGAAATCAGCTGACAATAATATGAGTGCTCTTACTGCTTTTAATATTCTCTCTTTGTCTTTTGCTCTTGGTATTTTAATTATTATTATGTGTTTTGATGTGATCCTCTTTGGATTCATTTTGTTTGAGAGTCTCTGCACTTCTGGATTTGTAAGTCTATTTCTTTCACCAGGTGGGGGAAGTTTTCTGTCATTATTTCCTCTCTCTCTTCTGGCACCCCTGTAATTCAGATGTTGGTACACTTGAAGTTGTCTCAGAGGCTCCTTACACTGTCTTCATATTTCTGGATTCTTTTTTTTTTCCTTTTCTGGTTGGGTGTATTTGCTTCTTTGCATTTCAAATCTTTGACTTGATTCTTGTGATCCTCTAGTCTGCTGTTGGATCTCTGTATAATATTTTTTATTTTAGTCAGTGTATGCTTAATTTCTATTTGATCCTTTTTCATATCCTCGAGGGTCTCGCTAAATTTATCAGCCTTTTCTAGAAAGTTCTTGAAAAACCTTATAACTGTGGTTTTGAATTTTTTTAATTAAATCTTTATTATTCAGATTATTACATTTGTTTTTCTTTTTTCCCCTCCATAGCACCCCTCCACCCAGCTCCCACCCTTCCCTCCCTCCCGTTGACCTCATCCATAGGTGTATGATTTTTGTCCAGTCTCCCCCTGTATACCCGTCACCCCTTTCCCCCTGAGAATTATCCGTCATGGGTGGGTCTGGAGCAGCAAGTCCTCCGCGGGCTCCACCATGAGTGACTTTTCAGTCCGCAGGCCGACACTCTACCCACTGAGCACACCTCCTCCTGCTGCCACAGCGGCAGCACACACACGGGGGGGGCGGGGGCCGCGGGGTCGCAGGGGTTAAGGGAACCAGCACCGGCGCTCGCTCTGCAGGTCCGGCCTGGCCCGAGCCGCACCGGAAGCCCAGAGGGCAGGTGCCCCGGCGGCTCGAGAGCCAAGGACGCACCACTCAGCCTCAGCCTAAGCGCGAGGGTCTCAGCGCCTCAGCTTCAGCACGAGGATCTCAGCCTCAGCCTCAGCACGAGGGTCCCAGCCTCAGCCTCAGCACGAGGGTCTCAGCCTCAGCCTCAGCACGAGGGTCTCAGCCTCAGCCTCAGCGCGAGGGTCCCAGCCTCAGCCTCAGCACGAGGATCTCAGCCTCAGCCTCAGCACGAGGGTCTCAGCCTCAGCCTCAGCACGAGGGTCCCAGCCTCAGCCTCAGCCTCAGCACGAGGGTCTCAGCGCCTCAGCCTCAGCACGAGGGTCTCAGCCTCAGCCTCAGCACGAGGGTCTCAGCCTCAGCCTCAGCATGAGGGTCCCAGCCTCAGCCCCAGTCTCAGCCTCAGCACGAGGGTCTCAGCCCCAGCCTCAGCCTCAGCGCGAGGGTCTCAGCGCCTCAGCCTCAGCACGAGGGTCTCAGCCTCAGCCTCAGCACGAGGGTCTCAGCCTCAGCCTCAGCATGAGGGCTCAGCCTCAGCCTCAACACGAGGGTCCCAGCCTCAGCCCCAGCCCCAGCGCGAGGGTCTCAGCCTCAGCTTCAGCCTCAGCGCAAAGGTCTCAGCCTCAGCCTCAGCACAAGGGCCTCAGCCCCAGCCTCAGCACGAGGGCCTCAGCCTCAGCCTCAGCGCGAGGGTCTCAGCGCCTGCAGCCTGGCCCCAGCGCCCCAGCGCCCCAGCCCCCCAGCCCCGTCCCTCTCCCCCGCGGGCGTCGCCAGCAGCGGGGACTCAGTCCAGCACTGGGAGGAGGACGGCGGGGCGCCGAGCGGAGCTCTGTTAGTCCGCGTTCCATGCCTGCGTTTCCCCATTGCGGGGCCCAGCCCGGCGCCCTGTGCTGCGGGGCACGTCCCCCCAGGCTCCGGGGCCTCGACCTCGCCGGCGAGCCCGCCTCCGGGCTGGGGATGCGGGCGGCTCCTTCCCCGGGTCCCGGTCCCCCTCAGTCATTATTTCTTTAAATAGGTTTTCAGTATCTTGCTCTCTCTCTTCTTCTGGCACCCCCGCAATTCTGATATTGGCACGCTCGAAACTGTCCCAGAGTCTCCCTACATTATGTTCACACCTTTGGATTCTCCTCTCTTCTTGCCTTTCCAGTTGAATGTTGTCTACCTCTTTATATTTCAAATTTTTTACTTGATTCTTGCCTTTCTCCAGTCCGCTGCCAGGACTCTGTACAATATTCCCTATTTCAGTCAGTGTATGTCTAATTTCTATTTGGTCCTCTATCATCTCCAGTTGGACCTTTTCCATCCCTAGTTGGCTCCCCTGCATCTCTAGTATGTCCTTTTTCATCTCCTCTTGGGTCTTGCTAAATTATCCATCTTTACTAACATATTCTTGAAAAACCCCATAAGCGTGGTTTTGAACTCTATATCCAGTCTTTTTTTTTCTCCTCCATTTCTTTTGTTTGTGATCCCCTCCCCTGTCTCGGCATCCTCACCATGCCGGGGACACTTCTGTGTTGGATTCAGCCCTATGATAGCAGACGCAAAGCCTCAGAAGCCTCTGCTGAGCTTGGGAGGGGTGGAGTCTCAGGGCTTAAGGGACCGCCTTGTCTTTCAGTCTGCCCCGCCCTCCATGGCCCCTGAGTCTCACGTGACTGGGTAATGGCTGGAGCGGTCTCTGTGCGCGCGCGCACCCGCAGTGCCTCTAACCACTGCCTTTCCGGCTCCCCTGCGCGCCAGAACCACATGAGTCTAGGTCCCAGGGTTTCGCCCGAAACAGGGGCCCAGTGGACTCAGAAGTGGCACAGTTGGGAGGGTCTGTCTCCCGCCCACTCGCGAAAGCCTGCGGCACAGTCAGCAATCTGTCCTCCGCGCAGCACCGTGCGCGTGCGCGTGCGAGACCGGACCTGATCTTCTGCGACTCCCCTAAATTTCCGTGCACCTCTCCCTTTTCACAGTCCAAACTCCCCCGTATGAGTTTCGGCTGGATCTGGGGTTTAGTGTCGTAAGATAAGGGGTTCAATGCCGTTGAGAGTCTCCATTTCCCTCCCGCCAGAGAAAGCCAGCCAGGTCCTCTGGCGCCTGCTCTCTCAGCGTGCACGCGTCTCCGTACCTCAGCTTTTTGCAGCTCCTCTGGGTTTCTGTGAGCCCCTCTCTTTCCTTCTAGTTGTAGAATTTCCACTCAGCCAGCTTTCCTGTGGTTCTGGATGATGTCTGTTCTGTCTTTTAGTTGTAGTTTTGAAATTGTTGTGCGAGGCAGCAGTTTAGGTGTTCACCTATGCCGCCATCTTGGTTTCTCCTGAATTTTTTTTAAAGGTCTCACACATTTATTACTGAACCATCCTACTATTGCAGTGGGGAGGGGGGTTAACAGAATAAAATCACAAGTCCATTAATTCTCCAATTAAAATGCCCCAACTGTCCAGACAGTAGCATCTTTTTAAATATATATATATATTTTATTGATTTTTTTACAGAGAGGAAGGGAGAGGGGTAGAAAGTTAGAAACATCGATTAGAAAAAGACATCGATCAGCTGCCTCCTGCACGCCCCTACTGGAGATGTGCCCACAACCAAGGTACATGCCCTTGAACAGAATCGAACCCGGGACCTTTCAGTCCGCAGGCCGATGCTCTATCCACTGAGCCAAACCGGTCTTGGCGACAGTAGCATCTTTTCTTTTTTTCTTTTTTCTTTACAAATCTTTTTTAAAAAATATATTTTATTGACTTTTTTACAGAGAGGAAGGGAGAGAGATAGAAAGTCAGAAACATCGATGAGAGAGAGACATCAATCAGCCGCCTCCTGCACACCCCACTGTGGAAATGTGCCCGCAAGCAAGGTACATGCCCCCAGCCGGAATTGAACCTGGGACCTTTCAGTCCGTAAGTCGACGCTCTATCCACTGAGCCAAACCGGTCTCAGCAGCATCTTTTCAATCATTTAAAGGTTTAGGCAACCTGGATACAGCAGAAATATGTGCGCCATCTCTCATGTGTGATTCCTCATAGGCCCAGTTTGGTTCTCCTCCAATGTTTCCTCTTCGAGTTGTACTTGATTTTACTATCAGTTTTCCTCTGAATCCATTGGGAATGGGCCAATTCCGCTTTTGTTTCTTGGCCAGGAACCTCTTGATTTTGAAAGTCTTGTGGGAAGACATAGTGAAGGAGAAGCAAATGCATGACCTCGATGGCAGAGAAAGAGAGAGAAGAAAGCCAGTTTCAAATTCTATATCCAGTTTGCTTTCCTCCATTTCTTTCATTTGAGACCTGTTTCTTTGTCTCCAAATTTTGGCTGCTTCCCTGAGTTGATAGAGTAGCTTTGTGTGCTGGTGTCCTATAGGGCCCAGGGGCTCAGCCTCCCCAGTTACCTGAGGTGGACACTCTTGGTACACCCCTTTGTGGGCTGTGTGCACAATCTTGTTGTAGTTAAGCCTTGATTGTTGTTGGTATCACTGGGAGGAATAGACCTCCAGGCCAAACTGGCTGTGAGGATCAGCTGTGTCTACGCTGGGAGAACTTCTGTGCTGGAGACACCCTTATGAGACTAGACTTGCAAAAGTCTCTGTGCTCATATTGGATGGGGTGGAGTCTCAGGGTGGAGCACACAGCAATGGCTTCCCATCAGCCCTGCCCTAATAGGCCCATGGGTCTCAATGTCCCACGGTAATCTCTGCAAGCACCTCTGAAAGAAAGCAGCCCTAAAGTTTCACCCGCTGCCAAACAGTCCAGTTTCTCCCTGAATGAGTCTGGGTCCCCAGAGTCTTGCCCGGAACTAGAGTTCAGAGCAGTCGGGAGCTTTTGTCTACCTACCGATTGAGAAATCCAGCCATGTACTCAGTTATCAGCCTTTTCATGTGTGTGCCTCTGTACCCATCACCTTTTGCACTCCTATGAGTCTCAGTGTGCTTTTCTCTTTCCTTCTAGTTGAAGAATTTCCACTCAGCCAGCCTTCCAGTGGTTCTGGATGATGTCAGTTTTGTCTCTTAGTTCTAGTTTTGAAATTGTTGTGCCAGGCAGCAGTTTAGGTGTTTACCTATGCTGCCATCTTGATTTCTCTCCTCTCACATATTATTACTGGGAGTATAAATTGGTAATTCTTTTTTTTTAATTAAATCTTTATTATTCAGATTATTACATTTGTTTCTCTTTTTTCCCCTCCATAGCTCCCCTCCACCAGGTTCCCACCCTTCCCTCCACCCTTACCTCCCTCCTGTTGACTTCATCCATAGGTGTATGATTTTTCTCCAGTCTCTCCCTGCACCCCCCTCACCCCTTTCCCCCTGAGAATTATCAGTCCACTCCCTTTCTGTGCTCCTGATTCTATTATATTTTTTATCTTTTACCTTTTTCTTCTTCCTCTTCTAAAAGAGTACCTTTCAGCATTTCATGTAATACTGGTTTGGAGTTGATGAACTCCTTTAGCTTTTTCTTATCTGTGAAGCTCTTTATCTGCCCTTCAATTCTGAATGATAGCTTTGCTGGATAGAGTATTCTTGGTTGTAGGTTCTTGCTATTCACCACATTGAATATTTCTTGCCATTCCCATCTGGCCTGCACCATATCTTTGAGAAATCAGCTGACAGTCATATGGGTGCTCCCTTGTAGGTAATGAACTGTTTTTCTCTTGCTACTTTTAATATTCTCTCTTTGTCTTTTGCTCTTGGTATTTTAAGTATGATGTGCTTGGTGTGGTCCTCTTTGGATTCCTTTTGTTTGGGTTTCTGTGTGCTTCTTGGACTTGTAAGTCTACAGTGGTACCTCGAGATACGAGTTTAATTCGTTCCGTAACCTTGCTCGTATATCAAGTTGCTCGTATCTCAAAGCAAATTTCTCCATTGAAATCAATTGAAATGCCATTAATCTGTTCCAGCCCCCAAAATGCCACCCCAGTTGTTCTTGTTACGAGTTTTTGAATAAGAAAAATGTATTTATAAATGACAAATATTGTATAAAAACATAATAAAAGAGAATGTAAAGGAATAAACTGGTTTTATAAAGTGTATTTACCTACTCATTACACTCTTAATGCTACACTTTATCCCTAAACTGAATGTAACTTAACTAATCTTCACTGAACTTAATTGCTACTGGTCTTTGCATTTTTGGCCGATTTCAAAAAAAACATGTCCAACGAGGTTTGCCTCTTCCTCCCTTTCAGAATGTTTCTGAAATGGGTGAGGCAAGTTTCATTGAACAGGTCCGATGCACGACCAGTAGCAACTTTTTTGGGGTGTTTCTTTTCCACAAAGTGTGACACCCTCTCCCACATTCCTAAGATCTCCTTTATCTCACTTGTAGAGATCTCCTCCACCTCTGGCTCCTCCTCGAAACCAATTTCTCGGAGAACCTCTGCATGTTGCTGAGACTGCAACTCTTGTTACTCCTCCATGGTGAGTTCCAGTGAGTGCTCCTCGACGAGCT